>JAVMSB010000095.1:0-97980 GCA_031761475.1 Penicillium pancosmium
CCCCCCTACCCAACCACATTGGCCCCTGGAAGTGTGGCTCAGTGGATGTTAAATTTTGCTGCTTCATAGTCCTCCTCTTTCATTATTGGAGGCCTCATGGACCGTACCGTCATTTCTATTTTTTTCTTTTCCCTATTCTAGTCCGTTCGTCATACACCGTGTCCACCCCTCCTTCACCCCTCGCCTCTCCAACCCAACTTCTTCTCATCTTCATAAAAAAGGGGCCTTGTCGCATACTTTGAGAAATTCTCTTTTTTGCCTCTCTCTCTCTCTCGACTTTGACACCTTGATCTTACCAACAACGCCCTTAGGCAAACTGAAGTGTTTCTCCGCCATTATCCGTGTTATTTGAGTCTCCGCTTTTTTTGAGGCTCGCATTCCTACCATCCTCACCACGGACGCGCAATCCTCATTCAACCTCCGAATTCGAAAACCTACACCCATTGCAATAAATCAATCAAGCTCGAATTGACCCGGTACCACATTACAGATCTTCCCTTCGAAGTCCTTTTCCGAATCAATCAATCGTTGGAGGATCCTGAACTAGCGGGTAGGGGGAAGGTCAGAAAAAAAAAAGCTTCCCCACTCCACCTCAACAGGTCAAATTCACAAGAATTTGTGTTTGTGACCTGTAGGGAGATCTTGCAATTAGATGTTCCTCCTGGAGAAGGTTCTCTGATTGATATTCCCTCTTCATTTACACGCGTGTGATTTCTCCGCCGCGGAAAACCCCACCCAGAGACTCCGCCCTCAATGTTCCGTAACCGGTGAGTCCCCGAGCTTATAGCTATCAACCGCGTCTGGTCGCATGAACAGTCACTAATATTTTGGTTTTTTTCCCTGAATTTAGAAACAATACCCAGAAGCCTGACGATGAACTCATCAGTCGCTTCCAGGAAACATTTTCTGAGATAGTTCCCCGGCGAGAAGGCGACCACGAGTTTGAAGGGCACACCGGAAGGTATGTGGCCAATAAGACAGTGAATTTAGAAGCGGGTGCTGATTTGTCCATTTTTGGATACAGACCGATGAATCACGATTCTCACTTAAAGATGGAGGAGGTTGGCATGAAATTTCACAACCAACGAACCCCTCGCAACCTGCAGGATCTCAACTTCAGCCCGTCATGGATGGACCCAACCGCCATGCAGATGATGTCCTCCTTTGCTGGACAACATCCGGGTTTCTATACCCCCAATTCCGCCGGAATGGGCGCTGTCTTTCACAATGAAGCCGGAGACCTCCACACACCGACCGCTGGTTTGAATATGATTACGCCACTCTCTATCTCGAATGCCATGCCCGGGTCTCAACAGGGTCACCATCCCATGCATATGGACCAACAACTTCAACAGCAGTATCTTTCGCAACAAATGCCAGATATAAATCCCTATATTCAACAATCATCATATGCCCCTAGTGCATTCATGCACCGGGATTCCTTCGACGCCATGGATGAGTCGGGCGACAGTCGATCCCTTCCCAGCTTACCAGTCGACCAAGCCTCGATTGTGACATCCTCGACAGACCATTCAAATGGTTTGTCATACGCCCAAGGCGAAAAGTATGTGCTCGCTCTTGAAAATAATAGTTCTTGATTCATTGCTAATAACTGTATAGCTTTCGATACAATGTCACTTTGCGAGCGCCAACCGCAATGGTGAAGCACAAGCGAGAAGTCCCAATCAGCTACCTCAATAAGGGACAAGCCTACAACATGACAGTGATCGACTCAACCCCACCCCTGGCCAGCTCCGAGCCTGTGAAATACCGGACATTTGTCCGCGTTTCGTTCGACGAAGAAGAGCAAAGGGCGAAACCGTCAGTCTGCTGGCAATTATGGAAAGAAGGCCGAGGATTGAACGAGTCACACCAACGCGGAGGAAAGTTGTTAGCCGTTGAATATGTTGACCCTCTCCCGGGGGGCGACGGCAACAAAAACCGCCAGATCCAAATTGAACAGATGTCATTCGATGGGTTTTGTGTTACTTGGACGGCGAACCCGGGAACAGGTGCATCCGATTGCACTATTCCCGTCCGATTCAATTTCTTATCAACCGATTTCAGCCATTCGAAGGGTGTCAAGGGTATTCCGGTTCGATTATGCGCGAAGACAGAGATCCTCGTGCCAGGGGAAGATTCTGGCGGATCACGCGAACCGGAAGTATCATACTGCAAAGTGAAACTTTTCCGTGACCATGGCGCAGAGCGCAAACTATCCAACGACGTCGCACATGTGAAGAAGACCATCGAGAAGCTGAAGCAGCAAGTCGCACAGGCAGAGATGGGCGGTGGTTATGGCAAGCGGAAACGCGGTAGTGCTGCCACAAATGTGAAAAACGACCGGAACATGAAGGGTTCGAAGCACAAGCGCACTTGGTCGACAGGCTCTGATGATGGCCCCGTGGATAAAATGTCCTTGGAAGATGATCTTCAGGCTAAGCTCGCCATGATGCAGGACATGTTCTCATCAACACGCACCGTGAGCGTTCTTGCGCTTCGTGGCGAACAGGATGATGATCCCGATCTTTTCCCGGTTCGAATGCCAGCCGACGGCGAAAGTGTTCAAGTGGACGGTTTGGCACGCCAGAACCACAGCGCTTCCCAGTCTATGGAATCATTGATTCTTTCTCCGAGTAGCAGCAACGCCTCTTTGAATTCTCCTCGTTTAGGCAACTTTACAAGTATGAAGAACTCTTCCGGGATTCACAAGGTTGCTACAGAGGATTCCACGATAGGCTATATCGAGGCTATCGATATCGACCCGACCTATCATCCTCCAGCAGAGCGACCACCCAAGCCGAGTAAGTTCGAATAATACTCCACACCTAGGAATCATTCACTAATGGCAAATTAGTCGCATGCTTTTACGTTAGATTTGCCGGAAACGACCAACATCCCGACTTTTACCGAGCGATCTACCTCACAGAACGTACCGTCCGAGACCTGATGAAGAAGATTTCCGAAAAGCACCACATCGACCCATCACGCATCGTCCGTATCTTGCATGTCAATCAGAACGGACTCCGGATCATGGTTGATGACGACGTCGTGCGCGAGCTTCCAGAAGGTCAAGACATGATCGCCGATATTTATGAAGCTCAAGGCCCTGGCGGCGGCTTCCACGGCTCTCCCATGGAGATCAAATTAACCTATTAATTCAACCTCAAGCCACGCAAAGATGAACGACCTTGAGCACTCATCTCTCTGGAATATTTGAGTCTCGTCATTACCTTTTTCTGCCCTACGACATATTCCTGGGTTCTGTCCCGTGGGCTAGCTTCTCATCCGCCCTGCCTGGATCTCGATTACACCTGGCGTGTACATCGTCTCAGGAACATCTTGCTCGCAGCCGACATCCTGCGACCTTATTTTTCTTCTTTCAATTTCATGATTTTTTTATCTCATTGGGCGGTCTATCATCATTTTGGGGGCGTTGGATAGGGAGACAATACACGAGTTTCCCGGCAATGATACCCTGTCAATATATGTTTTCTTTTTTCCCCTTGTTGATAATTTCTTGGGTTTGGTCCTCTTACGTTTCATTAATCCTACGGAGTTGAAATCTCCATCGACGGCATATGAAGTCGAATTATGGAGCAAACTGTTCTTGATATACACATTGGCTTTTTTATCTGTGTGACATTTCTTTTTCTCTTTTCCTTTTTCCAGTTTATCTTGGCTCAGGTATGACGCACACGAAGTTGATACCCCCGTTCTTATCTTGATTGAAGCTTGCTTGATACCGGCTCCATTGTCTGTGAGTATTTCGTCTCGTTGAGCGTTCGGTTGCTTGTTATTCTTGTGTCTGTTTTCACAGGCGTATGTACACGGACTTTGGATCTTTTGATACATATAGTCGCCAGAGGGCGAGATTACAAATCAACCGTTTTGATGCAATGGTACAGAATACGATGTCCCCGCTGATACCTTCAAGTAATTTACTCCGCTATCATACTACCACAAGTAGGCGTTTCGTACTAATCATCAATCTTGGAACCTTTCTGTTCGATCAAGAAGCAAAAAACACGTGGTTGAGTCTTTGGACACATCCACCACGATCGACAGCTTGACAAATAGCTACGTAGTAAAACTCTTTCCCGGCAAAACGGAGAAAGAAGCAGCCCTTAGGAATTGGGGTTGGGGTACGCAAGTGTGTGGATTTGTGGCGAAGACACACATTGAAAGTTATGGTTGTCGGACGTTAAGGAGACCCGTACAATCCGAAGGTAGACCCAGGTAAACCGAGCTGCGGGCCAAAATTTTCCATCACGGAAATTTGATGAGATTGTGGCTTTGCACAGCCCATCCATGAAATGGAGCTGCAAACTTCCGGGACCCCACCCCCGGAGCCTGTCCCAGCAACCAGGTAACGTACACAGGGCTGTTGGGATGAGTGCCACGGGCGAAGAGGATATCTAGTTCCATGCTGTTCCATGGTACATAAGGTCTCGGAGAAATGTATATTCCTATTGGCTGGGCTCTGGGCCCGGTGGGATGGTAACGGTCTTGTCGGTTATGATGCTAGCCTCGTTCCGAGCGTAGCAAACCGCTGTGCTGTATGCAGTGATGATCGTGGGACCTTCTGTTAAATTTGATTTCCTTTTTGGATTCATGTAGACGTCGAGATTGACTCGAAAGGCCAATCCACATGTTTCATATAGATAGTAACACATCAGGAAAGTTTGGTGCGAAATCTTCGTTTAATGTTTCATTCCCACCATCTCTCTCGCTCTTGATCGGCATCTGGCCGTTGTTCCAACCTACAGGTACGGCTCTTCTCGTCTTGAGTTCAATCCACTCTACTCTTATGACGTCAGGATACTGTTCTTTTTACAGTAAGACCACTTGACCGCCCCTGAATCATGACCAACCCGGAGATACCTCTCTACTCGTACATCCCTGCCGGCGTACAGGACGGGCCAGAACGGTCTCCGTACCTGTCGATCCCGAAGTCTCATTACATACATGCTCTCTGACAACCCTAATCTCTAGCTCGAAATTTAGCTAATCCACTGGATCCTGGCTACCCCTCCCTGCGACCCTGCAATCTACGAGTTCGTAACTAAATATTACTGCGCCAGATTCCTTCTCTAACTGGCTTGTCATGTCAAACCTCTCACAAATATCATTTCTTTTCTGGCCTATGCTAGTCCTCGCTTACTGAAATGACATCATATATAGAGCTTTCCTTGGAAGCGGAGTCCAGAAAAACAATCTACATAAACTGCCAGAAAACGACCCCACCTTGTTTTTTTTTCCCACGCGGCTCGTCCCGTTACGAAGAAAGACAACAGCCCAACGCAATTAGGGTGTACAGTAGCTAGTGCCTACCGTCTGCGTATGTACGGTGTTTCAACGCTAGTTCGACCCATTCTTCTTTATGGAAATACTAGTCGTATTTCCCGATCCTTCATCTGGCTGTTTACGATGGTAACCTGACACGCCCCGCTGTGACCTGCCTAAACCTAACTACGCGGGCTAGCGGTGTGATTTCAACTACCGACTCGGATGATACTCGCGGCCGTTAGGGCTAGTCTGATGTTGTTAGGCTGCATCGGCAATATTTTAATAAAGTACTAGTAGGTGCATAGAAAAGACCGGCCGTTGGCGCTGACTCAATTCACGTGCCTGTCTTCAGCCCCAAGCTTATTCTGGTGGCGCTCGACCATGGCTCCACCGTAGGGCTGATGAGCCTACCGGCAATGGTTTGTACCAGGTGGTCGGTAGGGCCATTATTTGAAACCAACGAACTATTCATTTACTTGAGACAGTTGAGACCGTGGTCGGGGCTGTGGCTTATAGTTTAAATGAACTTGAAGTGCAGTAACTGTAAGTGGAGAATTAATACCTCCATGCCCAGATGCACTACTAGTAGTATAGGTATCCTTCAACATTAACCTTGGACATTATTGATATCTCTACTACCATAGGTAGCTCTCTACTACCTATGAATAAGTAAGTCCACCTAGATGCTAGGTGCCCAGTAACTTCTACTTGTCCCGAGAATGAGATACTCTGGTTCTAATTGCTACCCAGGAAGTTGGTTATCCTGCTCATCAGAATGGCAGTTTGCTTGGAGTACTAGAAGTACTACTAAGGAATTCCTCTATACTAGAGCTCCAATATCCGCTCCTTCCCTCTGTGCATCATAAACACAAACATAAATAAAACATAACAAAATGAAACAAACCCCGTGATTGTCACATTTCCAGTTCAGGAAGGCACGACCATCACCCATGTGCCTGCCCGGAAACAACGGCTGCCTCTCCTATCCTCTGCTTCCCTCACTTGCTCATCTTCGCCTCTCTTCTTCTCTTCCTCTCTCCCCCTCTCTCACGCTCGTCACTCGCTTTCATCAATCACCGTTCCACTTCCTTTGTTCCTGATCTCTGACAACCAATTCGACATTCACTCGCTTTCAAGTCGCATCTTGCTTTTGAAATGAAGTTCACTTTGAACACCATCATGGTGCTCTGGGCACTAATGCTCCTGGCAACCGTCTCCCTCGGCAGCATCAGTAAGCCGTTTTGTTTTACATATTCACACCCTTCCTCAGGACTTCTTTACTCGTTCCCAAATGTGCCTTCCGTCAGTCAAACTTCTAATAGGGTCTATAGCAGACCTGGAGGCTCTCCAAGAGCTTCACCGGCGGGATGCCCTTGGCCGTCGAGCTGTTATGGCCTACCCGATCGTTCCTGCCCCCGATCCCATCATCGGCACTGGTCACAGTCTCACAACCGTGTCAGTTTTCACCACCCTTCCAGGCGATGAGCCGAGTGGTCCTATCACCATTGTTTCCACCGTGACCGACACCGAATGCCCCGAGAGCACGACTCTCACCAAGACTCTTGTCACCGTGACCAAGTGCCATTGGAGTGCTGGCTGCACTGGCCTGGTTCCCGGAGCTCAGACTACTAGTTCCAGCGTGGTTGAAGAGTTCACCACCAGGACTGTCACCCAGACCACATGCCCACACGTTGGCCCATGCACCACGAAGCTCACCACCTTCGTTACTTCCCCTGGAAACCTCGGTACTGGCACAGGTGTAGTGCCCGTTCCAACTGGCGGCTATTACTCCAACACCACTGAGATTGTTGTGACAGCTTCGCCGACCAACAATCCGGGTGGCCCCCACAGCAAGAGCCCTACCGGTCCCACCACCGTTGCCACTTCTCCCCCTAAGTTCAATGGTGCCCAGCGTCAGCAGGCTATTGTGAACCAGCTCATTTTGGTGTCATTTTTCATGGTGCTCCTCTTCGAAATCATGTGAGGTTAACGCCTCGTCTGCCCTTCATCGGGTGCCTGGCCTGGGTAGTGCCAGCGAATTGCGTCAGGAGTTTCTACCTGAAAATGACGAGGCCATTGTGCTTTGTTCTAAGTGTTCGAGACTAATAGGGTTGAACCATCATGTTGAATAGTATCTCTCAGGATAGGTTCATCAGGCTGCGCACCGAACACTTTTTCTTCTGCTATTTCCTTCTGTTATTTCCCTCTGTTATCTCCTTCTCTTACATCCTTTCGTTGATCATTCTATTCTATCCTTAGCGCCGACTATGGGCAAAATCGAATCAACGTTATCATCCAAAATTGCTTTTATGTAGGTGTTCTAATGTTAGGTTTCCATTTGCCTCAAAAGATGTGAGATCACTTCTGGTGATCAGCCCAAGAAACATTTGTCTCGTCTCACTCCTCTTGCCACCCTGTATCTTCCTGCTGTCCCGGGGAATTCTTGGTCCGATCAGCTTGCTTTCTCCATAAAAGAGCCAAGTAATCCGACGTCGTCGCCTCTTCAATCGACTTGTCCTCGCGCACTTTTAGAAATCTTGGAAACCGGAGACTCAGCCCGCGCTCCTCGCTCACCAGCCCAATAGCCGCAGGGTATGTCGGACTTAGCGTAATATCTGCAAAGGCCATCTCCCAAACCTCCTGTGGCTCAAACCAGATATCCGGCTCACCGTAGTATTGCACCCAGCTAGGGCGCGAAATGACGTTTGGACTGCCTGCGACATATTTATCTTTATTCGCCTGGTAGAACTTGTCCGTGAACCCGGACATGCATTTGGTGACGGCTTCCAAGACTCCTGACTCGGGGTTTCGGACTGCGAGAAGAATCGGGGACCACCATTTTGCTTTGCGGCCTTGGCCGTGCCATCCAGCGACGGGGATGAGGTCGAGAGTTTCGGAGGAGGTGCTGTAATCTTTTTTGACTTTGAGCCATGACTCGAGGCGTTTGTCCGGCTCATAGGTAGACAGGAGGGCTTTGCGCCGGTTACTTTTCTCCTTTGTCGGTTTGGTGGATTCAGAGGGCTCCGTGTGTTGATTGGTGTTGTCTGGAAGATTTTTGCCGTTGATGGCCTGAGTAGACTCTTTCAAGTCGTTGATCTTGATCGTGTTATCGAGGACTTTGACCATTATACCCTCGCATTTTGTGTCGGTTGCGCTCTTGAAGAACTCCAGTACAGTTTCCGAGTCTGCGGACGTAGCATCGATGCTTTTGACCCATGTAAATCTGTTGGGTATTTCGACAAAAAGACTGCGGAGTAGCTCACGGCGTTCGCGGAATGGTCGGTCCAAAAGAGGTTCCCCATTAAGGTACATTAAATCGAAAGAAAATAGGCACACATCAACTGTGATTGCTCCGATTTCGACGTTCTTTTTTGCTCGATTTGTGAGCGTTTGGAACGGTTGTAGATCGCCCGTTGCCTGGTCCACGGCCACCACTTCCCCTTCTAGGATAAAACTAGAAACTCCTTCACCGCGGATCTGTGGGACCAGCGAAACAAGATCGGGATATTTCTCTGTCATAAGCTCAAGATGACGAGAGAAGATGGAGACCTTCCCCTTTTCGTCACAATGTACTTGAGCCCGTTGGCCGTCGTACTTGTACTCGCAGCTAAAGTCCCTCCCTTGAAGCTTCGTTAACATATCGGAAAGATCGCGGGTGATGCTACCAAGCATAGGCCTTAGAGGAATATGCAATGCAAGACCACATCGAATGAGAAGTTCCTCGGTCACGCCGGTCTCCAGCAAACAAGGCACAAGATCATTATAATTAGGATGTCGGGCATATGACGCTTTGACGATTTCCTCGGCGTTGCTGTACATCTCGGCGAGCTCGTCTTTTTTCAAACGTGCAAGTTCTTGCTGAGATCGAACCTCAAAATCCGCCCCAGTTGGCTTGGAATAAAGAAAAGCACGAGCCAATGCAATAAGCATTGTTGTTTTCACAGCGCCGATTCGCAAGTTTTGAACGAGAGTACGAACAATATAACGGCTCTCTTCGGCACCGCGTGTATCCTGCAAGAGCTTTTCAACAATACGCTGCTTCGTTTCTTGGCTACCAGTTCCCTTGCTTGTCCCAATTTTGAGCAGTGATTGATATACGCCCTTTATTTTCAACGGCTTTGGCTTGACCAAAGTGAACGCCTGTCGCTTCTTGGCCTCAAAGGCGACATCTCCAGCATCCCCGTGTTTATCATAAAGCGTCTTCAGTCCTTGATTATCGAGACCATATATCTTCTTCAGAGCTTTGGAGATGGACGATCCACCGAGTCCCAGTTCTAGCTCATCGAATGGCGGTGAGATCGAGTTGGTCGCCAACCAAACTGCAGGCAGCAGACTGGAGGGGTCCGCCTCGATGAGGAGCCTTAGGAAATTTACCAGTGTATCAACTATTTTGATTCGACTGGTAGTCGCATTTGCGAGGACAAAGGCCTTCGTCAACAAGGCGTAGGAAGCATCGCCACCCTGGCTAGTCCAATGTGCTCGTAATTCGGCCACATACTTGGCTGTGTCAAATGTTTGTGGATTCTGGTCGAGAGGTACTGTAAGTGACACCGAGTCTTCTGTCCCCGCAGAGGACTGTAGGGATAGTGTATTCTTCTTGGGCATCTGCGAAGATGTTGTAGCAGCAAAAGGTGTGATGTCCGTGGTGATTGAAGGCGCCAGGGTAGATGCGGATGCCTCTAGTTCTGTTGAGGTGGGTTCATTGCTCTCCACAGCTACCGAAGTGGAATTCCCCTCCTGATTCCATTCTTCTTGGAGTTTGCGTGCTAATGCTTCATCTGAGAGTGTCTGTTCAGTCACCTCCGGTTGAGGTTCTGACTGGTTGGGCTGTTGGGCTGCTGGCCCCTTGAAGAAGGACTCGATGCTCCTTGTCTTCTGTGGTGATATATCAACACCATTTCGCTTGCGCTTCTTCGCCGGACTGGACATTGCTTTTTTTTATTGCAGTAAGAAGTAAAGCGCAAAAGCGCCAAAAGAGAGCGGCGGCTTGTTGCCACTGGGAGAAGCACAAGCACAAGCCGCGGGTACGTCAGAGCGGAAAGGCGGAGATCGCGCAGGCCTGGACTGGACTGGACCACCTTGCGACTCCCCGCTACCTTCACCTTTCAACCATGGCGCCCTCCACGTCGCTCTCGTCGCATGAGCGAACCCGAGTGGAAGATTATCTAAATGACAAGATTCAAGTTACGCCCGACCTTGAGAGTCTCGACTCCCTCCTCTCCAACCTCCGCGCTCAGCAGGAGCTTCAGCGAAAGCAGGTACTGCTTCCCCTCCTCTATTCTCAACACCACGATTCTATCACTGGCCTCAGACATGCAAGCTGACATATTATCAATTAGCTAGCAGAGGCACAGGAAGCTCTATCGAACGCGACGAAAGCGTCCATTGACCATGCTGAAGCCACTCGTAAACGCGCCGAGTCATTTGCGGAGGAACAGGCGGACATCGACCGGCGCTTGAAGGCCATTACGCAATCCGAAACCAGCGATGAAGCAGTGCATCGACTAGAGAAGAGCATGGAGAGGTTCCAACGCCTGGAGTTATCTAAGGGATACGTGGAGCTATTAAGGGAGGCAGAAGAGCTAAGGTAGGCATACATCGAATTGTGGGATGATTGAACAAAGTGGGCTAACAGTTTTGAAATAGCAAGCAAGCCCTTGCCAGCATCTCCTCCGAGCCTCGCACTGCGCTGAAGCCATATGCCCGACTCCGCAATCTCGTGTCTTCGCTGAAAGAAGCCCAACCCGCCGCCGAGGGAGCTGCGCCCCACCTTATCGACTATACCGAGAAACTCGCGTGTGCATTGAGACAACAACTGAAGGAGTTCTTCAGCGATAGACTGCAAAAGTCACTTGAATCTATGAAATGGCCAACCCGGGAACTAAATATCACCGATTCATTGCTAGATCAGTGGAGGCAGGATGTTGAGTTACTGATTGATTTACAAACGCCGTATGTTGTTAAAATACTCACCGTCCCCGAACTCTCGGCTAACCAAAAATATAGCGAGCTACCGGGCCGAGATGCGTTAGCACCTGGTTCCACTATTCAGCCTCCAGTCCTCTTCCCATTGGAAGTGATGGTGCATCCGCTTGAGCTCCGATTCAAATATCACTTTAGCGGCGACAAGCCAACCAACAGGCTTGACAAGGTATCTATTTTCCATATTCTGTGAGCTTAGAAAATGCAAATGTACTGATGCACCTCTAGCCCGAATATTTCCTGTCCCACGTCATGGATCTAATAAATCAATTCGGAGGCTACTTCACATCATATCTCCAACCTATTCTTGACGAAAAAGCCCAGGCTGCGGGTCAATGTTTTGAGTGGAATTTTTATAATGCACTGCATGCTTTTATTAACGCACTTCTGCCCATGCTGAGGCAAAAAATCGATTCATTTCTACCTCAGATCGCAGACCACCCCCAGTTACTGAGCCACTTCATCCACGAGCTCATGAATTTTGACAACGACATTCGCGAGACTTGGAATTACCTACCTGATCCCTACCAAGAAGGAAACTGGAGGGGGCTGACCTCGGAGGTTCTGACAAAGCAGGGCTGGTACGATCGTTGGCTTCAAGTCGAGAAAGAATTCGCATTAGCTCGATACAAAGACATTATCGACAATCCTGAGAGTGGGCATATCGACTATGATGGCATCGAGCTCACCGCGACTAAGCCGACTAAAGCTGCAATCCGTGTAAATGATCTTCTGGAAACTATCACTGAACGTTATCAACCTTTGACTTCGTTCAGTCAGAAACTCCGATTCTTGATTGATATTCAAATCACCATTTTCGATCAATTTCATGAGCGTCTCCACTCCGCTTTGGAGGCATATCTTGCCATGACATCTACACTCGGCCGCACAGTGCAGGGTGCTGATGGCCAAGCCAGTGTGGAAGGTGTTGCAGGCCTTGAGCGACTCTGCAGAGTCTTCGGCAGTGCCGAATACCTTGAAAGGAAAATGGAAGACTGGAGCAACGATGTTTTTTTTGTTGAGTTATGGTCTGAGTTACAAGAACGGGTTCGCCAAAATCGCGACGGTGGCAAGAATGTCGCTGGCAACATGTCCATTGCGGAAGTGGCATCTCGCACCTCCCCAGCCGTGGCGACCAACGATGCAACCAGTGAACAATCCTCATCTGATGGTGCTCTCTTTGATGAAACCGCCTCTGCATACCGTCGTCTTCGATTGCGATCTGAATCCATCATCATGTCGACGTTGACTTCGAATGTAACGACTGCTTTGAAACCTTACTCTCGTGTATCGACCTGGGCAACTATTTCCACACCCTCCACCGGTGCTTCATCATCTCCGCTCTCCCTAACATCTGACCTGGCACATGCAATCCGCATCCTATCCACCCAGGTCTCCTTTCTCTCTCGTGCACTTGGTGTTGCTTCTCTTCGCCGGGTTTCCCGCCAGCTTCTCCTTTCCATACAGACTTACATCTGGGATAATGTACTGATGAGAAATGCGTTTTCTGCCACGGGTGCGGCACAGCTGTTCAGTGATGTGGACCACATCTGCAATGTGATCGACACCTCCCTTGGTGTAGCCGGTCATGCTGGGGGTGCTCTACAGATTGTGAAGAAGTTGAATGATGGCCTGCGCCTCCTCCAACTGGATGCATCACCAGCTGAAGATGGCACCGATGATGCAGATTCGACCCCAGGGTTGTGGGACGTGGAGAAGAGGCTATTTAAGGACAACGAGAGCGCCCGGACTGCGCTTGTCGAGCTAGAGGTCGATGGGCTGACGGAGGCCGAAGCTCGGTCGGTGCTGGAGCGCAGAGTTGAGATCGGAAACTAGGAGGAAGACTAAAGGCTCTAGAGAAAACCCCGATCGGTTTGTATCCAATAATATCCATATATGCGTCTAATCCGATGTATGTAACTAAAAATATGTACAAATCTCATCTCTGAGGCATTGTTCAAGTGCGGTGAACAACAGGCCCATGTCCATGTTCAACTAGTCGCTTCAGAGGAACAACTGGCGTAGTCACCTTCAAGGACTCGACAATACCTGGTCCAACTTCCTCAATGGCACGTACAAGAGACTCCACCGTCTCTTTGCTGGTGGTGACATTGACGACGCATCGGAAAAACTTGCCACTTCCAACAAAACTCTCGTCCCCACTAGGAGGCGCGAAATCCACCATGAAACCCTTGGGGACGATGGCGTGTGTAATCTGCTCGGTGACCTTACTGTTATTCTTGCCCCGCTGCTCTTCGTTCGAAACGATGTCTGATTCCCGCAAGTATACGAACTTCTTGCCAGGAGCATAATAGAAACAAACTTGCAAGCACGGTGGCGCATTCTCGCTGACGAGAATGAAGTTCGGGTTCTTCGAAACGAGAGTTGCCAGATGAACGGCAATATCGCAAGCTGTATCAATTTGCTGCTCATAGCCTTCGGATCCGTAGTATGTCCAGCCCAGGAATAGCTTCAAAGAATCGGCACGACGACCACATTGCAAAGTTAGGTCTGCCAAGTCCCAGACTTCGGGGGAGTCCACATCTAATTCAGCGCCGTGCCCGTTCCCATTTGCGGTAGCTTCGGTATCCTCATTGTGGAAGAGGTATCCCGCGGGAAGCGTGTTCGCTTTATGAAACTGGCGCATATCGGATGCCAGAAGGAACGAGCATGTCACCGGAACTCCGAGCATTTTGTGGGGGTTAATCGCAATACTGTTTGCTTTCTCAGAGCCAGCCAGCTTATACCTCTGTCGCTGCGAGAAAACAAACGAACCACCCCAAGACCCGTCAATATGGAACCATAAGTTATACTTTTGACAGATTACTGCGATTTCCTCAAATGGATCGAAAGAGCCCAATACTGTTGTTCCAGCTGTGGCATTCACATAGAACGGGGTTCGTCCCTCACTTTGAGCCTTCTGAACCAGCTTCTCCAATTCTGCAGGAATCATACGGCCATACTTGTCGATCGGCACAGCCCAGACAGCTCGGCTTCCAAATCCAAGCATCTGTGCAGCCTTCTCCACACTGTAATGGCCATGGGCGCTGGTGAACAGCACGAACTTGTAGCCGCCATTACCGTCCTCCTTGGTGCTAGGATAGAGATTGTTGCGTGCAATAACGATGGAGGTAGTATTAGAAGCCGAGCCACCCTGCACCGAGATTCCACCAGCGCGCGGTCCGTTCAATCCGAAAAGAGTCGCGAGTCGCTGACCGGTATATTTCTCGACGACTGTCAGCGCGGGCGAGACTTGGTAAACATGGACATTGGTATTCAAGGCGGCAAGAATCAATTCTGCTGCCACACCGGGGGCATTTGTCGAGGCATATAGCTTGTCTAGAAATCCCTGGTGCCAGGTGTTGACCGAGTATTTCAGGACCTTTTGCAACACTTCGATCAGACCGTCTTGCTGTCGACCTTTTTCGGGGATCTCGAGTTGAAGGATATCCCGGAGCTCCTCAGGCTTTCGATAGTCAACCAGGGATGCTCCGTATGAGTGCCCGTTTGCACCGTTCGTACCATTGGTGCCATTGGTACCATTTTTTTGCGGAATGACTGTCGGCTCGTCGGCAGCTCGAATAAAGGGAATGAGGAGATCTTCGACGGCTTTCAAGAGCTGTAGGGGGAAAAATGTTAGCTTTTATTGCTGCTCTGGTGTGATTACCCCATCAATTCCATGAATAGGGCCTGGTGACTCACATTTTGCACCTCATCGGCGCGGCTTGATGAGATCTCCGACATCTAGGCAATCCGTCGCAGTGGCTAAACTCTGAAAGCGTGATATGTACAGTGGAACACAGATCCACGAGAGTGTATAATTAACAGCGAACGAGGAAGATAGGTATAGAGAAGGTGAGAAGAGATAGTGTGCCTGTCCCGGCAAAGGGAAAAAAAGGTTCTCGATGCGCCGATGTCGCCGGAGATGGCGACAGTCTCCGGGTGCCTGACATCATCAGATCGGCCCGCAAAAGAACGAATGGGCATGAATGGGCATGAATGGGCATGCCTATTGGGGCATAACTGTCTATGAGTTCACTGGATTGTAACTTCTTCTCCGTCCAAGTATTCCAGTGCATCTCATTCAAGTTGGGAATGGAGGGGCATCCATCGCTTAAAGTTCCCATGCCCCGCGGCAATGCAATCTTATCAGAATCTATATCCCACTACCTTAAGGTACCCTTAAGGTGAGGCCTACATGGTAACTACACCATTGTATATTGGAAAGATCGAGTGGTCTTGGTCTTTGGTACATGAAACACTTTAATCTATTCGTACATGAACTTTTTTTTGGAGCCAAGATCTATCAGGATAAGGCTGGCCAATTGGGGCTTGAGGCGCAGAGACCTGCGCCCTGCTGCATGCAGCCACTCCGGCGTGCAGGCTGCTAAATCGCATCAAATGTGGTATTGTATAATTCATCAAATGGGTATGTGCTTCGCTCACTGAGCAGCTGCAGCTGCAGCTTCGGCCTGCTTGGCTGCAAACCGCTCGGCCGCTAACTCGATTTTCGATTTCGGTCGGCCTCCGGTGTTGTCACCCTCGGGTTGTTGCTCAATGCCCTTGGCTCGGGCTTTCCATTCACCTCGTCGACGGTTGTGGAGATCCATTGACCAGTTGCGCCACACAGCTCGACCCAGGAAGGAGTCGCGGAGAGTCATTTCATTCTGTGCCAACTCCTGAGCCAGTCGCTCCTTGACGAAGAAAATATCCTTCGTGGCCGACCAGAGGGAGTCCACCACATGAGACCCGCTGCTGTGAAGAGAAAGCTCGACCATGTGGCCCTGGAAGCGAGTGGTGAACTGTCGGCGGAACTGCTGAGTGGATGTCGGGAGGGTCAAGGCTTGTTGGAGAACACGAGAGGAAGTAGGTTCTTTGGCAAGCTTGAGAACGGAATCGGAGGGTTGCGCAAGGAGACTAGAGTATACAAGATCCCCAAGTGGTCCAGGAACTGTTAACATAGCTTGTGCCAGAAGAGATCCATGAAGCTTCTCTGCGGATGCGACAGAGGTTTTGCCCGACCTCTTCCTCGCTCCTCGCTCCTCGTCATCTGCGTCCTCCATAACCTGATCTTCGGGGCTTTCTTCGGCTGTCTCGTCGAGTCGGAGCATCTGTCGGAGTCGGGTAGCAGGATCCTTCTCGTAGACCTCCTCGAGTGCCTTTGCAAATGGCTTGGTATCAACATTCCGAATAACACATCGCTCGATCAATACCCGTGGTACAATGAGACGTGTTCTCTCAATAAGTCCTGGGACCTCTGGAATGATGCGCTCCATTGCGTCTTGCAGATCATCCTTTCCAAGTCGCTCCAGTGTCCGAAGAACGACGTAACCCGCAGTGGTGTTTCGGGAAAGCGATCCAATGCGCTCAGAAATATTGTTCTTGTAAAGGTTCTTGAAGACCTTACCTGGCATATGACGCACCATGGTCTCGACCAAACGCGAGCCGACGGGGTCGTACAGCAAGCCTCGAATGAAAGTTGCAGTTTCCGTTCCCTCTTCGAAAGACTCGTCAGGGACGAGTCGTCGCAGAATAGAATTGGGATCCTTGGCGCTGGATTTTCCGAAATGGGAGAGCTCCAGGAATAGAAGGACTTGCAGAACTGGATTGCCAACAGGGTGGCTAGCTAGAGCCCTCAAGTAGGTGTTATCCAGACCAGCAACCATGTCATTCATAATCTTCTTCAATGCAGGCGCAAATGACTCTGGGACACTTCGCTTCTTGGTAGAAGTCTTCTCCTCCTGAGAACCGGCTCCAGGAAGACCCAGTCTTTCCTTCTTGCGGCTTGCGACAACCGAATCATTTGACACGACATCCACGGGCTCGCCCGCAAGGACAAGCAAAAGCACACGAATAGTATGCGACGCAAATCGCTCTGTCAAGAGATATCCCCAATTGCTCTTCAATTCCTCAATGACGGTCATGAACATATCGGCGAGAGAAAGTTCAGGCTCGGTATCTTCGTCGTTGCTGTCATCCTCGGTTGATCGCTTATTTTGAGGATTCGGTGTCTTAGCCATGACAGCAGGGGCGGCGTGAATGAAAAGGGTTTCACAGCAGTGACTGGCAAATCGGTGCTGTACAAGATGCAAGAAATGGCCAATGAATTTGCTGAAAATCCGTCGGATTTGCCGAGTATCTGACATCGAGATCAATTTCTCCATGAGCCTCGAGCAGCCTTGACTGCAGGCGATCTTCAATTCCTTTCCATTGGCCTCTTGGTATACACTTTCGATGAACAGATTCTTCTCTTCGGCGTCGGCGAATTGGTTCGCTTCAAGCATTTCACTGGCACGCGAGAAATATTCCGCCTCCTCGGTGTCGAGCAGACCAAAGAACACATCACCCGAATCATCACGACCTGCATCTTCTTGTTGATCCTCAGTTTCGAAAGGAATGTAATCGGCGTTCTCGTTGTAGGCGTCGGAGGTCTCGATCACACCGGCGTCGGTATCGGCGTCGGTAGACGGCTTCATGCGCTTGGCTGAGGGAGCCTCGAGGGTCTCGTCATAGTCACGCTTCGACTCTTCTTGCTGAGCCTTTTTCTCGGCCCGTCGGCCTCTCTTTTGATTTTCGCGAGGCATGACGATGGTGTTCGTAAAAAAAAAAGAGCTCGGCCGGCTGGAAATTTTTTGGATAAGCAGTGGTCCAAGCGTACCCAGCAGGCACACCGCCTAATGTTTCTGCCGTACTCAGATAAGCATACTACTACTACTACTACTACTACTACTACTAGCACAGTAGCACTATGAAGAGCTGCAGCTGCAGCTGCTACCATTGAGAAATATTGATCGTGGAATCGAGATGGTTGGTCAAATTAAAATATACATTTAGTTACACAGATATCATACAATTTCCCTCCGTCGACTATTGCTTATACCGCTGAGTAGATGGCCGAGACATGTCGGCCACATTCGACGCGCTGTTCCATATTCACATTTCGTTTGCCAACCTTGCCCTTGTGTCGTGGCATGATTTGCAGTCTTGCCTCGGGCTCGGGAGTCTTGGAAGACTCTGAGGGTGCCTTGATATACGCCGGTTTAGCGAGGTTTGCTCGCTTTCCGGTTCCCAATTGGAAGTTTTCATTGCCTCCCCACCAGAAGGCTTCGTAGCCCCAGTCACTTGATTTATCCAGGGCATCTGTGTTTTTCGCGCTGAGGTTCGTCTTATTGTTCAACAATGCGGCGACGTGGGTGGTGCCGACAGACATGGTACGAAGCCGGATCGGGAGCATCTGCTTCGTCTTCTCATCATACTCACCCAGACCACTCAAGTCTTTTACCTTGATGGGAGAGTCTTGCAGATGAATCCATTTGCCGGCACCAAGTGTGCCCCACACTCCTCGACCACAGGACCATGTGTCCGCGGTGATTCTTCCCAGATCGCGGACCTTGGTGGTATCTTCCTCTGGGCCTAGAATTCGCTTGGAATCCACGGTAAAGAATGTGTTGGCTCCGCCGGCGGCTATGCTAGTGACCTTTGGCGAATAGATACTTAGACGATATAGCTTCTTCAAAGAGAGAGCGGAAGGTGTGTCGTTGAAAGGATGTTCCGGCAGAAATTCCACGCCAAGCTGCCCAAAGGAATTATCACCCCAAGCAAACAGCCTTCCATCTTTACTCAACGCCAGCGAATGATAGTCTCCTGATGCAATTTGGGTGATCTTAATACCCTTGAGGCTTGTGACTTCATGACAAGTATCCACAGGCCCGCTTGGTCGTGTGGTGAAGGATAGCCCAGGTACACCAAGTTGGCCGAGTGATGGATAGTGTTCTGTGGATGCAGCTGCAGTAAAAACACGACCAGAGCTGGTAAGTAGAACAACATGCTCCAGGCCACCTCGGATCAAGGTAACACTCTCTCCAAGCTTCAATGACGGTCTGAGAACACGATAGCTCAACGTGGACTGGCTACCCCAGAACGGCATCCAGGAGCTCTCCCGTAATTTCGGCCCATTGCCTTGGTCGTGTTTGGAGATGGGCAGAGAATAAATGGTTCCATTCGAAGATAATGCGACGATACGGCTTTCGGAAAGTGCAAGTGATGTCAAATTCTTGCCGATCAGGGTCTTTGTCGGCTTATACTCAGTCTCTGAATATCCCTTACCCCACTGAACCAGGTCTCCATTCTCCGTGATTGCGGCGCCGGACTTCTCATCAATCTTGAAATCCCGCAGAACTTGGCCATTGAAATACTTAAAGCGCCGGGGTGTTTTGACATCGGAATCCTTAGATTCTGGCGCAACAACCCTGTGAGCGTTAGAGCCCCATGTATAGACCCCGGGGCTCTTCAAGCTTCGCTTCTCCTGAATAAAGTCGGCACGAAGGTCGTTCACATCAATGACTTCCTTTTTCACCTCCTTCTGGCGCTCGATCCAAGCCTCCCAGTCACCATTCATATATGTATAACCAAGATAGGTTGCAGTTCCAGCCAGTGCGAACCCGAAGGAGTTACGGAACCAATGCGACGATGGGTTCGATTTCGATTTACCGCTTGTGAAACGGCACCAGGGCGTATTGAGAGTGGGACGAGAAGCGGCGCTGGGAAGACTGGCGAGACGAGCCAGCTGCGTCGCAGGTCGTCGCACTTGAGTGATCGTCATGTTTCTTGTTGTTCTTTTTTCAATCTCGTTTAGGGCATGCCTGGGAGACTTCGCAACAAACGGGGCGAGTCGACGGCCAAACTAGCTGGGGAAGCTTTGCGTCAGATGATGAAGAAGCGGAGGTCGGCGGCAGAATGCGGCGGTGGTGGGCGGCGCAGTTGAACACCTCGCACTTCGGATTCGCATTCGTTCACTCTCTAGCAGTTAGCTTTTTGCAGGTCCTGAGGAAGGCATGAGCTGGAGTCTGCCTTCTTCTCTACATACGGGCCTCTGACTGCACCATGCCATCCACAAAGCAGCAGCGTGCCCGCCGCCAGACAGCACCATCTGGACCGCCGCGGCAGCCAACCGCTCTTGAAACCCAAGCCGGCCTCGGAACGACACAGGAGCACTCCTCGGACTTGCTGAAAAACAGTATTCCAAACTGGAACAATGAGCTTGAATTCTCGTCATGGCTCAATGGTGTCAAGGACGACTTGGTAGAGGAAAGCTATGACCAATATCAGTATGTGCCATCAATATGGGGGTAGGATGCCAGTAAGACTAATCGACTATGCTTTTCATGAATCAGGGACACATTAGATGACCTTCAGCAATCAAAAGAACACATAGATGAAATTCTTACAAGCACATTGACCCTCCTCGACGACCTTTCCGACCTATCCGAATCATTCAGATCTGTCGAGTCGCAAACATCCAACTTCGAGAAGCAATGCGAGGGGCTGCTAGCTGCCCAAGAACGGGACACGAAGCTGGCAAATGGAATCCAGAATAATCTCCATTATTATGACTTCTTGGACCCTGCCTCGCGACGACTCAATGCGCCAGGCGCTGGAAACACGGTCCGCGATAAGGAGTTCTCTGATATGCTGAGGCGTTTAGATGTTTGCTTAGACTACATGGAAAGACATGTCAGTTTCAACTTGTTTAGTCTGACTTTATTCCATACTGACATTTACCCCAGCCCGAGCAAAAAGAAGCAGAGGTCTATCGCTCCAGATACCGACTACTCCTCACTCGCGCCCTAACCCTCATCCGCGGACATTTTGTAAGCGCCCTTCGAGATATTTACCAAAACGTTTCAAAAAAGATCTCCGACCAGCAATTGAATGACACGGCACTGTCTGCTCTCCTATACGCTAAATTCAGAGTTGGGGCACCGGATATGAAGCAAATCGGCGTGGAAATCCAGAAGAGAGCAGTTCCGCCCCTCAACCCAGATCAAAATAACGAAGCCGAGTACCAGAGCTTGATGAACGAACTGCACAACAATTATGCAGCCACCCGAACACGACTCATAGTGCCCCTCGCACGCAAGAAGCTCGTTGAGATCACCCAAACGCCTAGCTCGTCCAAGGATCTAGTCTCATTTGCGAGAGCGAGCATCAGCTACATCCGAGGTCTGTGTTTGGATGAATATGATCTGTGGGGAGAATGGTTCCATGGGCAAGTAGGATTGTATGACTTTCTTGAAGCTATTTGCGAGCCGCTATATGACCACCTGCGCCCTCGTATAATCCACGAAACCGATATCGTCAATCTCTGTCAACTTTGCACCCTGCTACAAACACGGTATTTCCTGGACCCAGAAGATGAAACGGAGCCTACAGATACGAATCAGCTCGACTTTTCTATTTTGATCCAGCCTGCTCTACAGGACGTCCAAACACGTCTAGTCTTCCGTGCCCAGGCAATTCTTCAAGATAGCATTGAGCGATACAAGCCTCGTCCGGAGGATATTGATTATCCAATGCATAGCCGACAAGTATCCTTGTCAATCACCGACACTCAAATATCAGGGAAAAAAGACACTACAGCCGATACCATGATTGACATGACAAACACTACCAAGGAGGGTGAAAATTCCGAGGATACTGCGCTGGAGAAAGGTGGAAAGTGGGACTTTGAGACCCAAACCGCTCTGAAAGGATGGTATCCGACATTAAGAAAGGCAATTTGGCTTCTCAGCCGGATCTATCGGCTTGTCAACGTAAGTCTCTAATACCGAGTTTGATTTATTTCATCAGAATAATACTTATACATGTGTCCCAGTCAACTGTCTTTGACGATCTCGCCCATCAGATCGTTCACCAAACTACTGAATCTCTTCACAACGCCAGCCTCATGATCTCCGGAAAGTCCACGCCGGCGGACGGACAGCTGTTCTTAATGAGTCACCTTCTCATTCTAAAACAGCAAATTGTCGCCTTTGACATTGAATTTGTTGCCCCGGACGTCTCACTTGACTTCTCTGGTGTCACCAGCACCTTTTGGGAGCTGCGTGAACGTGGTGGGTTGTTCAACCCCCGCAACTTGATGCGTCTTGTTGGCCATGGCCTCGTTCCACGTGTTGTGGAGAATATGCTTGATGCCAAGGTTGAACTGGATGGCCGTCTCCGCACCGTCATCAACGATTTCATCAATGCCTTCGCCGCTCGGATGACTGCTTCTTTGCCATCCAAGTTTGTGGATACACGAAATTTACAATCTGGGGAACTGACCCATCCCACTTGCCACACCATCCAAAAGGAGGTTCCGAGCCTTCGAAAAATTCTGAACGCATATATCGATGATACCCGCATGAAGGAAACTCTTGTTGGTGCGGTGCAAGATCGCACGATTCAGATATATGAAGACTTCCTGGACAAGTACACGTCTTCTGAGAAGGGCAAGGGGAATTCGGTCAGCAACAAAGGCAAAGGTCGTGACGATGCAGTTTGGGATATTGAGACATTTGCAGAGTGGTGCGAGGGTATCTTCCGTGTCGGTGTAGCAGGCCTCCAGGCTGAGCAGACTGACCTGGATGACGATGACGATGATGTTCTCAGCACGAGCTCATGAGTCTTTATTTCCCTTTTTGAGACCTCGCATATTGAGCATAGATACCACATGGAATAGTTAGCGCAGTCAATGTACATGTATGAACCAGCAATAACTATGGATAATGTTGCGTCCTGATGATGCAAATTCTACAGCCAGAAATCTGAGGCACTGCGAAACCCCCGGATATCAACTTTCAGATTTGATATCCTCACCGATGCCTTTCCTACCTCGGTATTTATTCCAGGGAGGACTGCAGATCGATAGAATCGGAATGATCAAAGTTCAGGCAGCACAGCCCCGTGGGGCCAACGCAGCCTTGTGAGGTGGAGCTACAGCCTGGCAGAAGCTCGTTTTAGCAAAACCATATAAAGCCGCCGTCGCTCGCCCCCAGGAACTTTCGCGGTCGTTTTCTTTACAGACACGATAAGACGGACCATATGGAGAGAGCTACAGACGCGCCGTCATACGGGGCCCTTTGCACCGGTCTACCATCACCGGAACTGAGGCCTGACCAGCCCAAATCCCTTCTGCTAGTCTTCCTAGCTGATTTTGAAGAGCCTCATAAGGAGAGACTCATAAATCATATCCGTCCAACGACTAGTGAATTTAAAACCCTGACGTGGCACCCAAACCATGAAATCCTACGATCTATTGCGCCACAACGAAGGTACAGGGACAGCCAAGCCAACTTATACGGGCTTGCCATTGTGGCCTACCGAAATGGACATTCAGGTTTTATCTTCGCAGATGAGTTGACAAAGCGCCAAGTGGAAGGGCATGTTCCTCTGCGTGGAGAAGATGGGCGCATCTCCGTGGGAATGATTTCCGTGAGGCAGAGGGAACAGCATGACCAGCTTCGCATTATTGCCAAGCGTTCAGCGTTGGGAAATGACGAAAATATTGCCTTATTAGCGGCCGTGGAGAATTTCGACATCTCACAAGATTTCGACAACTCAAAGAACGAAGATTCCGTTACAACGGTGTACTCAGAGCTTGGACTCGAGCTGCACGACCCAGACCATCCTGTGTTTACTCCAAGCACAATGAACTCCTTTGCCTACGAGGAGATTTTGGCTGCTTCTATAACGGCCCTATCTTTGAATACGCCATTGCCTCCTGAGCTGGTCTTAGACATCACATCTCGGGTAGAAAGGAATGCGGAAGAAGTGATCAAGTTTCCACCTGGGTTGAACTTCGAAATTGAGAAGCCAAATATTAATATACTTCTCGGCTTTCAGACAACGCAAACTGAACGTGAGAACATACTGTCTGTATTGAAAGATGCTGTGCGTTTCGAGGTTGAGAAGCAAAGACAAGAGCAAAAGAAAGAGCTCGAGATCAAGGTAGAGGCAAAGCAAAAGAAGACAAGCATGACTGAGGCCGAGGGGGATAATGAGCGGGAGGACGAGGACGAGGATGACGCTTCGAGCTCCAGGAACCTCCACGATGCGGGATACCTTCAGCTCAGTGTCCATATTATTCCTTGGGAACAGGCGCGAACCCCATCCCGTCGCGATATCTTGAATGTTTTTGAAGCGGTCGCCGCATATGCAGGCACTGGGCCTTTCCAGCTACCATATCTTCTCATGAAGCCGACTGAGAATTGCAGCGAGGCTCCGACTGAGTTTATTTCAATTGGTGACACTGAAATGGGACCCAGTGCCCGTCGGATTATGTTGAGTGAAATGATACAATATAAAAAAGTGCGACCAACCGCCATGGAATTTGCGAGATACTACGGAGATGGACAAATGGAATTGATGCCGTCGTCACGCATTATATCATCCGGGTTCGACGAGCCTTTTTATCCCATTTCACACCCTTGGAATGCTATTGGGCGCATGAATGCGATCCCGTTGTTCTTCCTTACAAACAAGCTTAGTGACGAGCAAGTCACGGCACTTTACGAGGAGATCCAAGCCATGGGCATGATCGATGACGATGACTGGGGTAAAAAGGTCATTTGTCCTGTCCCTTGGAAGGAAGATGAGCCAGATGCAGAAGATGGGACACCGGCCGATATGTGGAGGCTCTACACCGAAGTCCACGATGGCTGCGAAGGTCCTCTTATTTTCGCTGACCTGCAGTCTGGAAACGATCTCCAAGTTATCGTGACTGATCAGGATTATGTCTGCGATCCGGAGCCAGACGATGAAGAAGCCTGCGAGCTACTAAAAGGCGTGGAAGAACCGAATTTTCGCGGACTTACCTACGGCCGGTTACCTGGCCGCGAGGCACACATCGTATGGGTGAATCTCAACATCGCCAATATGGGCATTGATGAGTATTTTGACGATGAGAATACATGCGAAAAATACTTCAGGCCTGATTGGCCGTGCCATGACAGGATGGATGAGTATAATGAATGGATTCCTAGGGAGGAAATGGTGTAAAAAAGGTCGAGGCAATGAGGAAGGTTTGGGGCTATCTAGATGAGGCAAGATACATACCCCTTGCAATAGATGTATTACCTAGGTAGTCCAGGTACGCTAAAGGGGCGACTGGTGAATATGATTTAAAGGACGTTGATGGTCGTGGTAGAGAACTTGAAAAATTGATATGCACTATTTTCTGGCCACAAGTGTCTTGATGTGTAAAGTTTCTACCAGTCTTTCATGAAAGAATTTCCTTATGTGCAAAATCCGTGGACTCCGTTTCCCAATCCATTGACAGTAGCCGACTTCCGCTTGAATGAAAATAAAACACCAGGGGGGTATGTAGGTACTAAGATACAAGAACGAGACATAGCTAGTTACCTTATCCAATGAATCGTATGTATTTCCAAGACCCGGAATGAATCAACAAGAGACTTAGTAGACGTCTCGGATCTTGGCATATAGCTCGGTCTCGAGGAAGTTATAATTAGGGTCTGATTCACAGAACGGGTGGCGTGTGAGCAGAGTCCCAGCAGTTGGACGTTCCGAGGAGTTACTATAGACAGGTCAGATGACGACTTGGAGAGAAAAAGGCAGTTTGGGATAAAACTTACACTGTGAAGCAGTCATACATGAATGCAAGAGCAGCGGGACTGATGCTCATAGAGACATCTTCCGGAATAGGAGGCGCTTGACCGAGGCTGCCGAGTTTGAAGATGGCACCGATAGCCTCCTCCTTGCTCCAAGGCCGTCGACCAGCAAACATTTCCAACACGACACATCCAAGGGACCAAATGTCGACCTTCGCGCTGTAGCCCTGGCCCTGGGACTGAATGACCTCCGGGGCCATCCAGAAGACTGAACCCTGCATAGAGTTGCTAGAATCATTTCCGTATATGTCGTCTGTCTTCTTCGAGATGCCAAAGTCGGATATTTTGCAAGTTCCATCAACATCCAAAAGAATATTGTCTGCCTTCAAATCGCGGTGGAGAATACCCATGTCGTGAAGGTAAGCCAGGCCGCCCAGGGTTTGACGTGTGAGAGACTTGACAACACTTTCCTCAAATTTTCCATGCTTGCGAAGACAACTGCCAATAGAGCCACCAGAGATATACTCCAGGTAGATGGAAATTGAAAGGTCTCCTCGCTCGCAACCAAGATATTGGACAATATTAGGGTGTTCGAGATGCTGCATCGTATCGATTTCCTGGTCCAGGGCAGCCACCATCTCCTTGATTCGGTCTCTGTCATTTCCTGCAATCCTCGCGTTGATTTCGACTTGCTTTACCGCCAAAACTTCACCATTATCGGCGTTGATACCTAGATACACACGACCATAGGTACCCTTGCCAATAAGCTGACCTCGGATGATGCGGAAGGTTTGCTGGCGTTGTGGAACTGCTTCGACTGGCCCCGGCGAGCTCGTGTGCTGTGGAATAGGGTCGAGTTGGCTGAGCCGAGTTCCAGGCTTTGGACTAATTTGCATGATCTTATGACCAAACATTTTGGTGCTCTTGCGTCGCAATAGATCACCTGATTTTCGAGGGCCGGTAGCAGGCCCGATGCTCTTCGTCCGGTGAGCCCCCTGGGCGACTTGTCGAATAGATTTTGTGCGCGAAAGGCCGCCACCACTCCGGTTGATGTTACGTACGGCGACTGAGGTCGGACGTGCGGTTGATGCATCAGAGCCGGCTTGCGGGATAGATGGAGGTTGTGGAATTTGGGACTTGCCCCGAAGAGTGGCTTCATTGTCACCGTTCATCTTATTGTTCGGCGATGGAGGCTCTTCGAGATAGGGGGCATCAAGGTCGACATTTGGGAAGAAGCTGTCCAGGTTGTCAATAACGCCCTCAACAGGAGGCCTGCTGGCCCAGAGGTCGCTAGCAAAAGACTCCCTTCGTGGTAGTCTTTCGTTCGCAGGTGAAGCCGTTCCGTGGGACCCCCCTGAGAATTGGTCGGGGTTGTCGGAAGCCTCTCCGCCGGAGCTGTAGGATGAAGGCATGAAATATGATGAGCCCTTGGCAGCAGATTTGGGTGACTGAATTGTAACAGTGCGACGCTTGTTATTGTCAGTGTCTACGGTGAGAGTCGGCTTTTTCTCGGGTTCCGCCTTTTCGGGCTCTGTTCTCGAAGGGCGAATAGCAAAAAGACCATCGTCAGAATCATCGTCAGAACCATCAGAATCTTGGTTAGAAAGTTGCGTTCTTGCGAAGGAAACTTCACTTTCTTCAAACTCGAACTCTGGTCCGACTGACTTCCTTGATGGCTGCGAAGATTTGGATGTACTGCGCGGGGACGGTGATCTTTCACTGCCTTGATCTGCGAAAGATTTGGAGCCGGCTCTCGACGATTCCAGAGTTGTCCTACTCGAAGCCGAAGCTGCAGAATCGAGTGTCTGTGGTCGATCAGAATCTGAGCCAGTGCTATCTCGATTAATGGACGAAGGCGTGGGAGGAACTGGGACTGAAGGAGATGGCGTGCCAATTGAACTAGTCATGCGACCCATATTGGCGAGAGCAGCCCCCAGGCCAGGCTGGGCTCGAATGGGGCGATCACCGGGGCCTTTCCTGAGAGAATTGACTTTGGTGAGTGTATTCGACTCATTGGGAGCAACTGGTGGGTTGCGCCGGGGCACCAGTCCTTCCTGCTGTAGCTGTAGCTGTAGCTGTTGCTCTTGCTGCAACTGCTCCTTCTTCTCTTCATAAGGCGAGATACGAGGCGTGTTGAAGTCGATAATCCCTGTACGCCTATAACCGGTTTCTCCATAAGTCCCTGTGAAGCCTGGCTGGGAATTGGGAGGAACGCGGGAGACCCGGTGCTCTCTTTGCTTTCGCTCAACCTCGCGAAGATGAGCCTCGTGGCGTGAGAGGAGATCTGTTTGCTCCGCGTCCAAAAGAGTCGCAGATTCGGTGCTATCTGGGGTTGTTTTTGTGACTGAAGGCTTGGAGGTTGACTGTCCAGAGGTATGGAAAGGCAATGCAGGCTTGGCCGTTGCCTGGGGAGATATTCGGTCCAAAGCTTCGGGCTCCAAGGGCTTACGATGTATAACAGGGTGTGTCGATGCTGTAGGGGACGATGTGGCCTTTTCACTCGGTATTGAAACGCCAAGGCCATATGGTATTGCGGGATGAGAGGGGTTTGCCATGACAAACAACTTTAGAGAGCCATATGCATCAGACTTGTTTCGGCGAGAGACTGCTAGCATGGTGTCACTCATAGGGTCATCGTGATGGTGTTGCCCTGGCTCGGTGAGGAAAATCTGGGCACTTGCCCAATCGTTAAGACCAAGGTCTCGACAGATCCCTGCACGCAAAGCTTCTACCGATTCCATATCAGAAACGTCAACGAGACGGTAATTGAGCCCATCCGTAGTTGCGAAAACCCATCGCTTCACTTTAGCAGCCGACGAGGAAGGGCGATCTCCCAGTGACATGTCGCTGATATTGAACCCTGGCTTCGAATAAGGAGTATAAGATCCATTGGATCCATTGGGTCGAGGTTCTGGGCTTGAAGGTGAATGCTGCTCTTCCGGGGACGGATAGTCATTTGTCCTTGCCTTCCTCTTGAACATATTCAAGAATCCTTTGTTATGCTCCCTATATGAGGTAGGCGTTTCGCCACTCCATGGTCGAGCATTTGTTTCTTGTTGAGGAGAAGGACGTGCACCTTCCTGACCCTGTCTACGGTGGTCATAGTACCGACCAACGTTTCCAAAACCTCGACCAGTTGAATCTGCGCTATTCCCGCGAGAGTGCTCATATCTCCCTAGGGTCAAATCACCAGTCGAGTTTGATGTTAGACCCTGGTATGACGGCGATGCATACTGCAGAGCCGGGCTGCCACTTTTCGGACTATCTTGGGGCCGACGAGATGAACCGGGAAATGTGCCATGGTCGCTGGAGAGAGATGGGCTTTGGCGCTTATGTTCATTCATTTGCGCGAGCGTGTTCCTAGAATATTCTGATCGCTGCAAGGTGGAATGCTCTCGAATCGGTGACTCGTACTTTGGGGACTCGTAACCAACAGGGAGAGGCTGTGTGACAGAGCGCAACTGCGGGCCTTGCTTCTGAGACTGGGTTGAGGTGTGCAACTCCGCTAACTGGCCGGGACTGATGTCGTTCACCCCAGGTGTAGGACCAGCCGACCGGGGCTCAGAGATCTGAACGGGATGAAAAGTCGTGCCAGTGTCAGTGGAAGACGGTGGGAACGCAGGGGGCTCCTGCCGCAATGGCGTCGAGATGGAAGAGTCCGGGTTGCCATCGTGGATGGAGCGAATCAACTTGCGCAACCGCAGTCCTTCTTCTCGTTCACGAGCCGAGTCCCATCCAGTTCCACTGCGGGCACACTCTTTCGCTAACTGAGGATATACGACTTTATGGATCTTGCCAAGGTTTCCCCGTCCACCCCACGCCAGACCAAGCTCAAGAAAGTCGGCGCCTTGAAGCTCCAAAGACTTAAATGTTTCTTGCCAATCATTGGAGAACCCCATTTTAGCGAGCCACATGAGGACTCGGTCGAGCGGCCAATGAATCGCGGCCTCGCTTGGCGAGAGACCCCCCAACGATGCACCGCTGGTATTGTGACGATGGCTAGGCGATTTGGCGAGATCGACACCTGGACTTGCGTTCTGCTGCAGATTCTCATTTGACTGTATTTCATGTACAGTCCCATGAAGATGTGACGGGACGTTCATACCCCCAGGTGTCTGTGGATTATAATTGCCAGGGTTATACGTCCCCGTGTTGGTGGTGGTAGGAAAATCATAGGTTTGTTTAGCCACAGGTCTTTGCTGTGAATAACTGGTGTCATACCCAGTCCGGCCGGGTTCGAACAACGGGGGAATTCCGACGCCAATTGTATCGTGTCCTGGGATATATGTTGCAGAGGTAAGAGGTTGGTTGTCAATAGACAAAGGGGCAGGAAGACGATATCCAACAAGTGGGTTCTGCTGCGGCGGGGGGGGCGGAGGTGGGAAGCCTGGAGCTAGAGCCTGCCGAGCGTAGTTCGGCTGCCATCCTGACGGGACCGCATATGAAGTTCCCGGGGGTGGGCCTGGTGGTGGTGGCGGTACTCCTGGTTGCTGAAGCTGTGGGTGTTGATGAGGGTGTCGTGGAGGAGGCGGAGGCAAAGTCGGCGGGCCTGGAATATATGCTCGCTGTTGACCGTCCATTATGGTAACTGATCGGGGCCTGCGATCAAAAGCGCCCAGCGCAATATCGGTGGGAGGATCGGAGGATCCAAATTGCACCGGAGAACCTCAGGTGTTTAGCTCAACCTTCATGCACATCCCAAGGTTCAACGATGCCGGTCCGAGGTGGAGGGTGGGGTCCGTCTCAGGAATGACCGTCGGATGGCCGGTATTGAGATCCTACTCTCAGGTCGGTGGTGTCAAGAGGAGAGAATTCAAGTCACCGGTTCGTTCTCCAGCATTGTTCGAATCTGGGTGTCTTCGAGGCTATCGAAGCGCCCGAGGCGCAAGGTAGGTAGTTGGTATTATTGAGAGGGCGACTAAGGGAAATTTCCAAAGAAAAAAAAACTAAAAAAAACTGCGGTGAACCCCGATCGAGGTCCAGCTGAAGAAGCTGGGGCTCACTGTTGGAAGCGCCACTGGTCAGCAATCTGAAGGGCAGAATAACGCGAGGGGGATGATCCCCCTCTCCGATCGTACTCGTAAGAACGGAGCAAGTCAAGGCGACGAGAAAAATCCATTCCAACCCACTCCTTGCGTCGGAGAATTAGCCCCGTCAAGACTCGGCGTGAGAACTTACCGGGAAGAATCAAACCAGCAGGGATGAAAAATATTGTTTGGGAGACAAAGGGTCAACAGGTCTGATGCCTTGGACCAAAGATCATCACGTGGGCCCGCTTTTGCTTTGCAAGTGGAGACGACCAAGATCAATCAACAATTACGAGTATCAATTGGTTTAAGGTAAGTAATTACATACTAACTACTTTGGGGGCTCGTAGGGCTTTGTCGACTTCAAGTCTATTGTTCGGGATGGGGAGATCTATCCTCACAGCAACCGCACAGCAACCCCTGGTAGGGATCGGATCCGAGGCCCCTGGTTTGGCGGCCGCAGGTGTCATATTGATACCCCGTTATCCTTCAGGCGTACACACCCCCCATTCTTGAAACCGGCTAAATTGCCCCGGCCAACCCGTTTGAGAATCCCCGTGGGCCTGAAATCTCCCCTCTCTCCCCTCTCAAATTGACGGTCACCCGCTAGTGCTACATACTCGGTGATGCCCGGGGTGGCGCCCAAGACAACTCTTAACTATCTTCTTGGCCTACATCCACCACAACCCTACGGGAAATTCGATCACGGATTGAGATTTCATTCATTTCATAACTGCGTCTGAGAGGAGATGGTGCTTGGATGATTACAGCGTAGATGACTAGCAGATTCATCACGTCCGTTGCTCGACAATTGGGGTGCAGCCCGCCTGCTGGTCTGATACCAGTAGGTTAGAGGTGCAGCCCCGATATCGAGCCTTGGGGTTTGAAACATGGCTGGCATGACATTGCACAAGGGATCTCGTAGCAATCCAGGTTGCTCAATGCTTGAAGGAAAAGGAAGGGGGAAAAAGAAACATAACTCCAGCCAAAGCCACCGGGGCAACCTGTTTCGGGCTGTTTATTTGTTGCGCGCGGCTGCAGCTTCGGCGGTCAGCTTGAGTGCAGAGGGCGCATCATCTCGAGGCATGTACAGCTCCACCAGCCGGAGGCTGTTGGAAGTACAGAAGTCCTGATCAGTGAACAACTGGTTGAGTTCATCTCTGGTCTTGATTCTGTATCCTTTGTATCCATCATCCGCGCCGAAAACCTTGGGGATGTTCGCAAAGTCCCATGGTTGGATGTCGTTGTATCGCGCGTCCCAGCCATGGATGTAGCGCTCAATGGTGTAGCCCTCGTTACATATCACAAATCTAGACAAGTTAGCATTGGAAAAGGATGCTATCGCTTTTTTGTGGCTGGAAGGAAACTTACACAATAGGCGACAGCTTGTTTCGCAGAATTGTGCTGAGCTCTTGCACCGTCAACTGAATGCTACCATCACCAATGAACAGAATTGTGCGACGGTTGTTTTGCTCTTTGGCAGCCAAGGCAGCACCCTGGCAGGATCCCATCGAGTACCCAATGCTCCCCCAAAGAACCTGGCTAATGGCGGTCACATTCGCAGGGAATCGAGTGTCCCAGATACCAAAGTTGGCCGTACCGGTTTCCGTTATGACGACATCATTATCCTTCAGCCACTGACCAACAACCGGCCACAGCCAGGCATGGGTTATGGTCTGGTCAGAGGAAGATTGCTCGCTCTCCGGGAGCTTATTGGTGATGCGAGGAGCAGCAGTCACGTTCAACTTACCCATCTTCTGCACAACCTTTCGAAGAACACCCTTCATGTTGATATCGGGGTACTCAGAGTAACGCACACGCACATAGTTGCTGTGGAAATCGATCGTGTTTAGTTGACCGATTCGATAAGTGAAACCGGCCGTGTTGAAATCGGATTTGATGGCGCCAATGCTGAGAATCAGGTCGGATGATTCGACTACCTCTCGAACGCCGGCATTGGATCCATTACCGGCATAAACGCCACCAAAGTTTTTGTGAGATTCGTTCACAGCACCCTTGCCCATTGGAGTTACAAAAGTGGGCAGTCCAGAGGCCTCTACCAGATCATGCACCTCTGTTAATGCGCGATGGCGAATGGCACATGCATCAACCAGGATGACAGGGTTCTTGGCCGCCTGCAGATATTTCAGGACGACGTCCACGACGTAGTCTTCCTTCTCTGGGTCATTATCGGGCAGCGACAGGTCAATTGGTTTCTTCAGGCGATCTCCATCAACCTTGGCGTAGATCATGTCCGTGGGTAAGGTAACGTAGACGGGGCGGCTGCGAATCCAGCATTCCCGGATTGCACTGTCGACGAAAGTTGCCGCGTAATGGGGGTCATTGAGCTGGGCAACGTAGCAAGAGATACCGGCGCTCATTTTCGTGAATACATTGAAATCGCCGTTACCCAGCGTGTGGTGAAGCAGCATGCCATCCTTCTGAGACTGAGTTGTAGGTTGGCCTACAATGTGGACGATGGGGACAAATTCAGAGTATGCACCAGCAACGGCGTTCAACGCAGATAATTCACCGACCCCGAAGGTGGTTATCAGCGCGCCCATTCCGTTGACGCGTGCATATCCATCAGCAGCATAGCCTGCATTCAATTCATTGCAATTCCCCACCCAATCCAAATCACACTGAGGCAAGTAATCGAGTGCCGACAGGTTGTAGTCTCCCGGGACTCCATGGACTGAACGGATGCCGACTTCATGGAGACGACGGAAGAGGTACTCGGCTAGATCGATAGGATTTTCGAGCTCTCGTGTAGCAATATCGATAGAAGCCATTATGGGCGGAGTGGAGGGGGGGAAGTAAGCTTGGAGGGGAAAGGCGGTGGTGAGATTGTGAGAAGAGGAGAAGGTGAGAAGCGGAGCTCGTGTACTTTTTAAAGATCGGGGTCCCGGTCTGCTAAGTGATCCATAGGAGAGTGGGAAGAGCAGCAGGTGATACGGAAGAATCGGAAGCTGCCAAAAAGGCCGCGGTGGTAACTTCTTCGATTCCCAATTGCAGGTTCCTAGGTTGGTTGCGATAGGTGCACTACGTCATGATTGGGCAGTTGATGTCACGCCATGCCGGTTTGTTGTCCGATAATCACTGGAATAGACAAAACACAAGACTCATATCATTAATCTGTTATACTGTGGGATCACAGTTCCGAGAAAAACGAAGACGCATTAATACTAGATAAGCTTCTCGGCATCCCATCAAACCAAGGAGGATCATTGTTTCGGGATCGCCTCCAAGCCCAAGCTCCCCAAGCTCCGAGCTCCAAGCTCCGAACAGCACTTTCGATCCACCCGATTTGCGCCCGCTAACCCGAATAGGCAGACACACAAAACTCGACTTGCCTCCCCCACTCTTGCGGCGACAGGAATATCTAGATTTCCTCAATGGCAGGAGACGGTAAACGCAGCATGCCTCAAAACGGAGATTCTTCTAAGCGCCGTAAAGTATGTTCTCCTCGCAGCAACCCTTGACTTTACCTCTACAACGTGGGGATATGATTTCCTCCACTGCGTCTGTCCGACTAGTGCCGTGTGTGTGTGTGTGTGTGTGTGTGTGTGAGTGCGCTAACTAAACCATCAGGGCCCGCCGCCTAAGCAACGCATTAACGTTGATACCGGTGATGCGGGTATCTTCATAACCTGCGACATGGGCAAGGAAGGGAAATGCAAAGCTGAGGTTCTAGACATCATATCCCAGGTAGGTTCGTTCCACAAAGGCAAACGTGCTACGATTTGACCAGTACGGTTACTAACCCGCCATATTTAGATATTTGAGGATTCTATGAAGAAGAACCAAGAAGAGCAGGAGGATTCCGACGAAGATGATGATGAGGATATCGAGGCTCAAATCCAAAGAGAACTTGCTGGTCTCAAGCCCGCCGAGGACAAGACGGACAAAAGCAAAAGACGTCCAGTGGAAGTCACTCGTTTGGAAATGCCCTGTGGTGCGTTCTCAGATATTCCAATCACACCGAAGTCCACGGCCACGTACTTTGAATGTCGCGGTCGTAGTTCTGGTGCTGCAACTAGTACCTGCTGGTATTAATATTCATATCCAACAGTTCTCTTCGCTCGAGTTGACAGCTCCATCGACCCTGTTCAACTGGTGCATCGTCTGTGTACCGAGGCACAGGCAAATCCAAACACAAAGAGGAGCCGATACATCAAGCGGATGACCCCTGTTGTTTCTATCCGGAAGACCCTGAGTGTAGAGCTTGAACCCTTCATCAAAGAAATGCTCAAGCCACATTTCCATTCAGGAGGGGGTCCAAAGAAGGTGGGTAACAACCTTGTGAAACTGAATGGAGTCCCCTCTTGGCTTAGCGAATTGGTCATCCCTGCAACATTCCAAAAAAGGAAGCATGGCCGTTTGTGAGCCCTTTTGCTGATATCGCTCGGTTTTAATTAGTTCGCTATCCGACCATCTATACGAGGAAATAACAAGTTCAAACGAGACGAGGTCATCAAAACTATCGCAGAACTCGTTGGACCCGAACACTCGGTGGACTTAACAAACTACGATGTAACGATTTTGTTCGAAATTTCCCAGGTAGGTCCTGATGGAGTATTTCCTCCCACCCGAATGACCAATGCTGTTGCTGACAACTGCCAGAACTTGATGGGTATGAGCGTGGTTGAAAGTGATTACGACAGGCTTAAACGGTACAACCTCGCTGAGATCTATGATCCTTCGCCGAAGAAGGCCGAGAAGGCAGACTCCAGTGGATCCCTGGCCAAATCCTAGCAGTGGTAACAATCAAACTCATCTCACTCGGTTAGTCGGTATGGAATTGTGTCTATCTTACTTCGGGCATGAATTGATGATGACCAATAATGCTTCATGTGGCGGCTTTGCATGAGAAGAGATGTAAATTTCCCCAATTGGCTGCTGCCTCTTAGCGACAGCTCTCCAGGGCGGCCCAAATCGTTGATTTACAAGCGCGTCCACCCGGAGGGCTTATTTATCAGGTACATACCAAATACTACATCGAGGATCCCAAGCCAATTTGCCCCACTGACAGGAGTCGAGACTGCTTACCAGAGCTAACGGCTACTTCGTCCGGAGTAGGGCGCGTTTCTCAATTCCCACCATGAATAATCATTGGGACGGACTGTCGGTCCATGAAACAAGTGATACTATATAACCTATTTCATCTCCAAAGGTTCAGCACTATGGTACAATGGAGTAGAAAAAGGAAATAAAGAAAATAAAGAACAGAACAGAAAAAGGTCTATGCTCATTCCTCCCGCCTTGCATGACCAGGGTTTGCAGACGGCGGGCATGGGGGGAGCCACAATTCTTCAATTATCGAGCAATCGGAAGCGATGACCAGGATGCGATGATGCAAAACAATTTATAGTGAGGGGCAGAATGGATCTCAAAGAACATCATTTCGAAGGTGCAGCGGGCTTCTATGGGTATGTAGATTTGTTAGCCTGGTTTGGCCCGAGTTCCTCACGGGCTCCACGGGGCATTTCGGTAAGGTGCGCCTGTGATTGGTGGCCACCGGGTGCTCGGATGTCAACCTCGCTGAGAGCGGGATCCTTTGGCGAGCCAGCAATGCGCTTTTTTAATGATGCTAGTTATCTGCGCTATGCACAGCCTTGGACCTCGCTCCTTTTCGCTAGACAATTACTGCAATTGGAGTCTGTTAATTATATTTTTTCCAGTGCGCCATGGTAAACGAGCCTGAGATCGGCCCTTTCACTGTGTATGACCAGTCCCTCCGCGGAGGTCTTGTATCTCGCGTAGTTGAACCTACAGAGGCAATGATATGGCGCTGGCTCGGAAAGGGCCCGTGATTTCTTCTTCCTAAGCGTTACGTGGGCCTACAACGCTGGTGATCTGGTGGCTCCCCTGACCCTATCGTTGGTCTTCTTCGCCTTTGCGATGGATACTGTTGTGGGTTCAGCAACCCTTGGGAATACTCGTATACCCCATGATTTGTTCTGGGCTTGACAATCTCCGTGGAATGCGAGGCCTGGCCACCGTTACTAATATAGTAAAAAGGCGGCTGCGTCCGGGGGGCCTCTCACACTTCTCACATCCCTGAACCACCATCACTCCTTCGGCTTCATATCAGAATGCATCGATCCAATGTGCAAACACATACCCATTCTTCTATTTTACCCCTCAAGGGAGCCCCCATGAATTCGTCTCACAATATGATACAGCCTACCGGATTGGGCGAATATGGAAAACTTGATGCTCTTCTGTCTTTGCTATTTCCATCGACCGTCTATGTGCAGAATTGCCAAAATATCAACGGCCATATGCATTCCTTACGTCTGCTTAGATTATCAAATGGCGCTAGCTTGCTCCTAAAGGGTTCTCCTTCCACCGGTACCCCTCTTCTTCGACACGAAAGATTCTTTCTCGAAACCGAAGCTCGATTTCTTGCCCTTCTAGGACAGAGTGCGAACCCCTGCATCCCGCAGATATACCACTATGATCCCTATGGAAGCCCACTTGGGTCTTCTTACTCGTTACGACAATATGTGAAAGGGACACCTCTCTCGGAAATGGCATGTCAGCTCACTTTACAACAACGAAACGGCATCGACCGGCATTTGGGCTTCTTAGCCGGTACTATAGGGCAAAATGTGGCTCCTGCGTTTGGTTCCCTTCAACAGGTGGCTGTTGGGGCCGGGAAACTATCCTGGAAAGACGCTTTCTGTGCCTTGTTTGAAAGTGTACTCCGTGATTCCGAGGACATGTTTATCAACCTACCATACGGTCAGATTCGAGATGAATTGAGCCGATTACAATCAGCATTAGAAGAAGTAATCCTTCCACGCTTGGTTGTTGTCGGGCTTGGCCGATCTTCTCATGTTCTTCTGGACGATGAATCCAAGCAGTTGTCTGGCGTGATTGACTTTAGCAGCGCCTTCTGGGGGGATATCCTCATGGCCGAGGTCTTTGAGAACCCGAATCCTGCCGTGATATCAGGGGCTGGGCTACCCCTGGATAGGACGCCAGGCGAAACTATACGGCTTTTAATGTAAGTGACCCCCCGGGCTTTGGCTGCAATGCACTTAACGCGCCTTGCTATATTCATGCTAACCTAATAATGAATAAGGTATGCCTGTTACCGCCTAGTGTCGCAGATTACCGTTCAGTACTATCGAAATCGAGACGAAACAAAGGAGTTTGATGCACGGAGACGACTGACAGCAACAATTACAAAAATGATGACCATGCGTCCAGTTTAGACATCATAAGAGGACAAGGGAGAAGCAGACATTGGCATGTTCGAGCGGCATGATACCCGGGAATTTAGCCCATAGATTTTGGTTTTCAATTTATTTTGTCACTTTCCAAGGTTACTTAAAATTCTCATCCTTTCGACGGTCCGGTCACCTGGGCAAACCTTGGAAATCATCATGCCCACGCGATGATAATTCCAGGGCTCAGACTCAGGTTGCGAAATGTGGAGCCTCGAGTATATATAGTTCGGCATGTGACTTCGGAATCGATACTTGTACAACGGCCCTCGGTGCTGTGATCCTCGGCATACCGATTCCTAGAGAACAATATTATGCCATTTTAATTATAATATCTTTTATTCATGACCAGATCCTCTTATTCGCCGTCTTTCTTCAACAATTCATGGTTCTGGCGTATCACCATCACCGCCATGGCTTGCAGCCGTAAGGCGGCAGCGGAGGGCGGGGCAGATCCGTTTAGCCTCCGCCATGTCGTCAGCTAACTTTCCCCCGAAAGAGCTCCACCACTTTTGTCCCTTTCATCCTGCCAAATACCCCTGCCACCCCCCAACTTGCAGGAGATGGCGCAGTTCTTGAGAGGCAAGCAAGCTGGAATCCAGCACGACTTATCCGAAGGTCTGGTGGCAGACTTCTTCAAGATTGACGAGGTTTGTCTTGGCATTTCAGGCATCCTCTTTCGCCGTCCTGAACTGACTGTATCTCCCAGTTTGCACGATGTGGCGTGAATTCGAAGATAAGCGTCATCGCATACGATCCAGTTCAATCCCTTCTTGCTGTCGGCACCAGCGATACTCCATACGGCAGTGGCCAGATCTATGTCTTTGGACAGCGTCGAGTACTGGCTACCTTTCAATTCCCGCGGAAATCCTCTGCCAAGTTCCTCCAATTCTGTGCCGACAAGCTCATCAGCGTCGACTCCAAAAACGAAATTAGCATCTACTCCCTCGAGACCAAACGGCTGGTGACCTCTTATGCACCCCCGGGCCAGGCCACTGCACTTGCGACGGACCCAAGCCTTGACTACGCATTTATTGGTCTTTCGAACGGTGCGTTGAGTTCCAATAAGAGCAAAAACGACCAAAGAAAAAACAGACTAACTTTGATTTAGGCGAGGTTGTCGCATACGATCTCGACCGAGAGTCCTTAACCGCATACAAAATCCCAAATCTTTGGCTGGAAGTGAACCCCCGAGCCCGACTTTCTCCAGTCGTGTCGCTCGCGTTCTCTACACGTGATATTGGCAAAGTCCTCATTGGATACTCAGAAGGAGCGGTGACTTTTTCATTTAAACAAAATGTCGCGCAGAAGTACTTCATTTACGAGGTGCCTTCTGGTGCCCCAGGTGGAGACCCCGAAGCACCTGCTAGCGGAGTACGCAAGCCCAGGATGACTGAAGCCGTTTGGCATCCAAATGGTCACTTTGTTTTGACTGTTCATGAGGACACTAGCTTGGTTCTTTGGGATTCAAAAGATGGCCGCAAGCTCCATGCCCGTACGCTCCAAGCCACGAATGTGGACCAGCCGGGTGGCTCGAGGCCGGCTGGACCAGATGGCCAAACTACGGGCCCCAAAGAGCCTATCGTGAAAGTAGCATGGTGTGCGAAGGATAACCCCGACGACACTGGCCTGCTTGTTGCTGGTGGCCGGCATGTTGGCGAACCGAACAAAGGCCTCACTTTCCTGGACATGGGCCCGACGCCGAACTATCAGACATCTTCCTGGCAGGTACTTTCCAGCTATTTTGAGAGAACACGCCGTGACATATTGCTACCAATCCCCCCGGGCGCACAGGTCATCAACTTCTGTGCCATTCCTCGCTCTTCTCCTTATTTTGCGGGTGTGCACGATCCGATTGCGTTGCTCACTGTACTTTCGTCGGGAGAGTTAGTTACGATGAGCTTCCCCAGCGGACATGCCATTACGCCGACCAACATGCTACACCCGTTCCTGTCCTTTGTTCACCCATTCGTGAACAAAGCCACTCTTACGCCAGTCGATCGTACTGTCTGGCTCGGGCTGAGAGAACGCAGAATGCAAGGGCCTAAGTTCGTACTCGGAGGCGCAGAAGCCAAGAACCCCCTCAAGCGCTTCGAAAAGCGAAACGTCATTACCACTGCGCACGCAGATGGGACGGTTCGTCTCTGGGATGCTGGCCATGATGATGAGATTGAGAATGGCGATGCTGTTCAGATCGATTTGGCTAGAGCTGTTGGCCGAGTCCGAAACATCGAAGTTGCTGAAATATCACTGTCGGGTGGGGCGAATGAAATCTCTCTTGGCCTTCGAACTGGAGAGCTAGTCGTTTTTAGATGGGGCAACAACGCTTCTCAGGGACACGAGGAAGCCGTCGGTACAAACCAACCCGGGAAACTGACTCCTATCGGCCACCGAACGGACCCAGGCTTGAAGACAGGACTTATTCCCTTGACCCTTCTAGATATGCAACAAGGACCGGTGACAGCTTTGAAACATAGCCAAGTAGGCTTTGTGGCCGCAGGGTTCGAGGGCGGCAGCCTGGCAATTATCGATCTACGTGGCCCTGCAATTATTCACGCTGCCCACTCATCTGAATTTTCAAAAGCGCCCAAACGAAGTAGCTTCGTGCGAAAGAAGAGTGGGGCAGAGGATGTTGCGCCAGAATGGCCTACGTGCATTGAATTTGGTGTGATGACCTTGGAGGGTGAGGATTACTCGAGCATCTGCTGCTTTGTTGGTACAAATCGGGGAAATGTGGCAACATTCAAGATTCTACCGACCTCTAATGGTGCCTACACGGCTGCTTTTGCAGGTGTCTCTAACGTGGAGGACAAGATCACTAATCTCATTCCAATTGACGCCGACTCTGGTGAAAGTGCTCTCGCTACGCCAAACTCAGTCGGCGGATTGAGAAATGGTACCAAGATCAACGGTGTTCTCATTGCAGTTTCGCCTTCTTGTTGCCGGATCTTCAAGCCTGCAACATCTAAGGGTGCACACAAGACATGGGACGACTATTTTGTTGACTCCTCAGCGGTCGTGAGAACCGAGGGTCGTGGATACAGTCTCGTCTGTCTTTGCGGCGATGGAAATGCCCGCGCGTTCTCTATTCCCGCTCTCAAAGAAATTGGATGCAGCAAGATCAATCACATTGCTGATATGAGGCGACTCTCGGAGGCACATATCACGCCCACTGGGAGTGTGATGGCATGGGTTGGCCCATCTGAACTTGGATTGTTTTACGCCTGGGGAGCTGGCCACCAAATGTATGGCTTTACAATTTTTTATTGGGGAGTAAACTTACTGACGAGTGTTTTAGGAGCCTTTCCCAGGATCGACTATTTGACCCTGCAAAGGTGATACCTCCTCGACCAACTATTACCAACATGCAATGGATCTCGGGAACTCAATATATTTCCCCACAAGATATGGACATTTTGAGTAAGTCAGATAAACACCCTCATCCGTTTTATTGCTGAAATCTCATAACAAATTTAGTTGGCGGACCTGACCGCCCACCATCGAAGCGTATGGTCGAACAAATGAGACAAGACGAGCAAGAGCGCCGGCAAGCACTCCGAGAAGGCCGTGCGCCACCTCCAGGACCGAGCGATGAGGAAGGCTACTGGTCATCCATGACGCGTGGTATCCAGGAGCGCACCGAACGACTCGGGATCGCGGGTGATACTATGGAGCGATTAGAGGAAAATAGCAGCAGCTTTGCCAGCGACGTGGGTAAGTACGTACAGAACCAGAAGAGGAAAGCTGTTTTTGGTGGTAAGTTCTCTCTCTTCTCGACCGAACAACTGTACCCCCGCCCCACCCCTTGCATACCTGACTGACCGACTTTTCTAATCTAGCGCTGGGATCCAAGTTCGGATTCTAGATTTTTTTTCTTGTCTGAAAGCCTGGATGATTACAATTGATACCTGCCACTATCCTACTTGCGTCTGTAGACTAGTATCGGCCCCGAAGGTGAGCGACATCGATTACCATCTGTATGCCGATGAGGGTAGTAAAACTATGTATCCATTGCTACCCAATTCAAACTCACAATGCCATAGAACACGTCATGGCAAGTTATTGAAGGGACGGTCCGGTCATTCTTAGCCGCCGATCGTCATCATGGAGGCAAATACCTGGGAATTGAAGATGTTTGAGACATAGGTGACCAGTCAGAAGGGCCGTCCTACATACTATACTCAGGAAAATGAAAATCGACCCTTACGGAGTCAAGGGAGTAAAATTTTAAATGGAATGAATTCTATTTCGTAGCCCCTCATCAACGCCGAGTTGAATAGGGGTATAACCCAGAATATTGATCTAGGTGTCATAAACGTAGCGTACTGGTGGTCATCAAGAGGCAGTGGAAATTAAATGGCAGATGTGTGGTAGCCGAGTATGGTTGGGGCAGTGTTAATTTAGTGCACCATAACCTCAGGTTGGGTTTGATGAGCGGCCTTGCCAGCAGGGTCGTCCTTCTGCTCGGAGTCATCACCCATCTCAACATCCTCATCACCACCCTCCTCTTCGTCCAGTTCATCGTCATCGTCATCGTCACTGTCCTCCTCGAGATCTTCACTGCCAGCATCAGACTCGTCCTCATCTTCCTTGCCAGCGGCGGGCTCAGCACCCTCCATCTCATGGTCCTCGCCAACTTCAGGCTCGTCCTCCTTGTTGGCCTCCTCGAGCTCCTTGACAAGAGCGGCCTCAAGTTCGGCTTCCTCAGCGCCGTAGGCGTTGCTGTCATCAACCAGGTTATCGGCTTCGGGCTGGTCAGGCGGGTACTCAGCGGGCGCAGACTCCTCGGAATCCCTAGAGACAGTTGTTAGTGGATCAATTGGGGTAAATAAACAAAGGGCGGAAAGGTAATCTTACCATTTGATAGCAAATCGAGTCACACGGGGCTTCTCAGCAAGGACATTGCGTCGAATACGCTCGATAATAGGCTTGGCAGGAGGCTCCGCAGCCAGCTCCTCCGAGTCATACTCATTGTTATTGTAGTAGCCAACACGGACGAATTCGCGGCCGTCGTAACTGCAGGTAAGAAGAATGACGGTGACACCGAGAATCTCAGAGGCGGGAATGCGTTTCAGATCAGGCGCATCGGCCTCGAAGATGAATTTGTTCACACCGACAGGGATAGGCCCAACAAGGAGGGAGTCGAGTTCCTGGTCATACTCGGAGCTACGAGATGTCAGTGAAGGGCAGACACAAGCGGATGGTGGGGTAGACATACGAAGTGGCGGAGCCGACATAGGTGAGTTTCCATTCGAGATCTGGGATTGTTTGTGAGAAAAAAAATGGCAAAGAAAAAATAGCAATGGGAAAGAGCATACCCTTTTGAAGCTGCTCAAGACACTCAAAAGTGATCTCGAACTGATAAGAGTCGGTGAAGGCGGCAGGGTTGTTGAGGATTTTCACCCCAAGAAGCGAGACGACGGACATTTTGAGTATGTGATATGCGAGTATGTACGTTGAATGTGGGTTGGAGAGGCGTGGGAGGAGAAAGAGAATTTATAGGGTCAAAGCTGTGAATCCGGGGCAGGGAAAGAGAAACAAACACTTCACCGCAAGGAATGTGAAGGGGACTCTCAAGCACTCTAAAGAGGCATCATGCTAGGAGATGCGCGTCAATGGTCGCGTCCCTTGCGGGCGCGCCTGACCGCCCACGTGAAACCTGGGCAGAATGTTCTGCAAGATTGCGGCAGCTTGCACATGAACATCTTGAGAAGTGAATGCTACCAGTGAATTGCTACCAGTGTGTCGCAGTGCTCCCTCAAGACTCACTGGCACTTCTCATCGGTGACTTTCCCACTAATATACCCGTCAGGAGCGCTTCATCTCCACCTCACCCCATTACCCCAAATCACTCGTCTAGCTCTTCCCACACCTCAGTACCTCCCTTTGTCTCTTAACAAAAGCTCACCATTACACACCCACACACCCTCAGCCATGTCGGACGACCAGGCTGAACAAACCTTTTTCCAGGACCAGGCGATGAACGCGGAATCCGAAGATCAAGATGTGGTCACAGAAGAAGTCGAAGCCAATGCTGATGACCAAGAATATGACCCAATGAGCACACTCGACGCCGAACAGCAAACGGCAGAGTCCGATATTCAGCAGGACGAAGCGACCACCGAGACACCCACCTTCAACCCGTACGATGCTTCACACTTAGCCACCGGTCTTCCGAATGACACCGCAGATGCTTCGCAGGATCTTTCGCAAGATAAGTCTCAGATGTCTACACCTGCACCACCCGTGAGTGTATCTGCGCAACCCCAGACCAGAACTATTGGGGGATTCGAGGTCGATGACGAGGACGAGGACGGACAAGAAGAACTTGAAGAGCAAGAAGAACCAGAAGAACAGGAAAAAGACAAGGAAGAAGAGGAAGAAGAGGAAGAAGAAGAAGCAGACTACGAGCCTCATTATGAGCCTCCGGCTGCGCTGGGGGTTGATGACACAGATGCCATGACCATGGCTGAAGATCCAAATTCAGGAAATGCAATTCAAAACACTTTCCCTGATGTATCATCGCAAGAGCCCATGCAGGGCTCTGCCAGCATGCCAGAAGTTGCCAATAGTTCATATTCTCCTGCTCATGTTCCCAATATCGATCTTTCTGCTTCTGCTCAAGCTCAGTGGGCTTCGCGGGAAGCGAGCCTACAGAACAGTACCGTTCCAACTCCTGTACCTGACTCCCCCTCGACTACAAAAGGTCGTCTGCCCTATGACCGTGTTGGGATCCTACAAGACCGTGTTGATGAGGATCCTCGAGGGGATATCACTGCTTGGCTGGAGCTGATTGCAGAACACCGAAATCGCAATCGGTTGGATAGCGCTCGTGAGGTATACGAGGCATTCCTGAAGACGTTTCCTATGGCGGTAAGATTGTATTCATGACTTTAGATTTTGACACCAGCTGATCAACGGACAAATCCCAGGCCGACCAATGGGTGGAATATGCCACGATGGAGTCTGAGCTGAATGAACTCTTCCGCTTGGAGCAGATCTTCAACCGCATACTTATTACCATGCGCAGCGTCAATCTTTGGTCCGTTTATCTGGATTATGTCCGCCGTCGGAACCCCCTGTCCACGGACGCCAATGGAGAGTGCCGACGAATCATTTCATCTGCATATGATCTTGCCGTCCAATACGTTGGCATGGACAAAGACAGTGGTAACATCTGGTCCGATTACATTGAGTTCATCCGCACAGGTCCAGGAAATGTCGGCGGCTCTGGGTGGCAGGATCAACAGAAGATGGATTTGCTGAGAAAAGCCTACCAGCGAGCCATCTGTGTTCCCACTCAATCCCTGAATACTCTGTGGAAGGAGTATGACCAGTTCGAAATGGGCCTCAGTCGACTTACGGTAGATTTCCCATCTTCATGAGGAAGACCATACTCGTACTGACTTGCTATCTAGGGTCGCAAACTCTTACAGGAACAATCGCCGGTGTATATGACCGCACGGGGTGCTTATACCGAAGTACAGAATATCACTCGAGGTTTGATCCGTACCACACTCCCTCGGTTACCCCCTGTCCCAGGGTTTGAAGGTGACGTTGAATTTGCCCACCAGGTGGACCTGTGGAAGCGCTGGATTGCCTGGGAGAAAAGTGATCCTCTGCTTCTTAAAGAGGACGATGATGCGGCCTTCAAAGGTCGCGTGACCTATGTATACAAGCAAGCTTTGATGGCTCTGCGGTTTATGCCTGAAATATGGTTCGAAGCTGCCGACTTTTGTTTCCTGAACAACATGGTCAATGACGGGAACGACTTTTTGAAGCAAGGTATCGAGGCGAATCCCGAGAGCTGCCTGCTGGCCTTCAAACAAGGCGATCGCATCGAAATTACGTCCGACTCGGAAAGCGACTCTGCTAAACGAGCCGCCAAAGTACGGGAGCCCTATGACAAGCTCATAGATGCGCTCTACGACTTGTCCAGCAAGGTCCGGGACCAGGAGAGTCAGGATATCTCTCGTATTGAAGAGACATTTGCGAAAGAGAACCCCAATCACAAGCCGGCACAAAATGACGATGACGAAGATTTTCAAGGCGAGGCAAAAGAGAAGGTGGCAGCTCAGAAAGCGCAGATTGATGCGGTGAAGAAATCTTACGCCACCCAACTCACGGATCTCTATAAGACTGCTTCTTTCGCCTGGATTGCGTTGATGCGCGCAATGCGTCGTATCCAAGGCAAGGGAAAGCCGGGTGAAGTCGTCGGATCTCGACAGATCTTTGCAGAAGCTCGAAAGCGTGGTCGTATCACCAGCGATGTCTACATTGCCAGTGCGCTCATGGAGTATCACTGCTATAAGGATCCTTCGGCAACAAAGATCTTTGAGCGTGGTGCAAAATTGTTCCCGGGAGACGAAAACTTTGCCCTTGAATACCTGAAACATTTGATTGACATTAATGATATCATTAGTGAGTTCTTCCATGCCTTATTTATTCCCGTATGGTTACTAACACATACTCCAAAGATGCTCGAGCAGTATTCGAGACGACAGTCAGAAGATTGGCCTCTAACCCCGAAAATGTGCATAAAGCCAAGCCCATTTTCGCCTTCCTTCACGAATATGAGTCTCGATATGGGGATTTGGTCCAAGTGATCAATCTGGAGAACCGCATGCGCGAGCTTTACCCCGAAGATCCTTCGCTGGATCAGTTCTCGCACCGTTACATCACACCCACGTTCGATCCGATATCTGTGCGACTAATCTTCTCGCCATCACAGACCCAGCCCAAGACATTGAACCCTGGCGTCATATCGCAAATCCAAACCTCCCCGGCACCAGGGCAAGGGCAACTTGATATGTCCTTTAACTCACCAAAGCGACCCTACCCCGGCGAGGATTTCGACTACGACTCTGACCGCCCCCGGAAATTTGTTCGAGCCGAATCGCCACTCAAGGCCGCCCAAGGCCGCCGCCTTGACCAACAGAAGCGAGGACAGCCCATCAATGGACAAGTCACGTCCCACTACAAACCACAAGGATCTCCGGCGCCCTTACCCCGAGAGGTGGTCCACCTACTCAGCATCATCCCCCATGCATCCGCATACAACATTGCGCGCTTGTCTCCAGAAAAAATGATCGATCTCATTCGCCGCACCGACATCCCGGCGAGTACTTCCCAGATCCCGCTCCCAGCCAATGCCAGAGGGCTCGGTGCAGCCCAGGGCGGGATGAATGCATATGGAGGTAAGTTTGGCTGCAGGATTGCCCAAATGACATAAATCACGGGCATCGAAAGATTGCTAACATACATATCTCAAGGTGCTTATCGCTGAGCCTTCCACTTTTTTTTTTTCTCCCCCTCCCCTCTTCACTTCTTCTATTTCTTTTGATTCAACCACCTGCCGTACGATCCTCATCTCATCTTCGTGGTGCGGAGATGGGATGATTCCTTTCCGACGATATTTTCTGTCTTGAATGAAACTTGTTCCGATGAAGGATGGGGCTGGACTTTGTGTGGCTCTCTTTTGTCCTTCCTCCCCTCTACCGCCCCGTCTTCCCATTTTCATCCCTAATTAGAGTCTATTGCATCTGCTGGGCGTCGGTCTGCTTTCGTTTTGGGGATCGGGACCCCCTTGATTAAGTTGTTCATTCGCCTGACCGGCCCAGCACTCATGTTGAGCGGAGGAATAGTTCTATTTTCCTGTACAGTCTTGGGATCATAGTGCAGATAGTCCCAATGATAATCGAATCTAATCAAAAGAAATATTTGTTTCTAGCTGGAGACCCTGCGTCCCCACCATTCATCATCAACCCAATCACTAGTAGGTAGAAGCCTTTGTCTACCTTTTCATCCGATTCACCAGCGGTCGATACACTACTAGCTGCCACTCTTATTGTATCGGCAAGAGTGTTCACTGGCAGGCTCCAAGAAATTGCTGCCATCTTCAATTCACTTATGACACTTGATGCCTCGTACAATCTACCTATCCCCTACCTTCATCTATTGACATATGCTCACTGCTCTAGTAGTATCAAATGCTACTCCCGTCATTCATCGCATATTCAACTAGGGATATTTCCCTTTTTGGGCCCCTCGTTTGACAATCAACCTGTACCTTCCACTTTTGATATTCCCACTGGTGGCTTCCACCTGCCACGTTTTGCTGTTTAAGAGGGACGCGTGCCTGCCTTCTTTGTCATTTGATTGTTGATTGTTGATTGTTTACTATTGACGTATCCGGCGTGCCTTCCCTGCATCACGCTGTTGTTGTTGTCATTGAATTCTAACCTTCTCGCCCTCGTCTCACCCTCTTCTCTCCTCCCTCTTCTCTACATCAACCCTCTCATCTCCCTCTCACTCCATCTCCTACATCTCTTCTTGACACCTGTCGAACTGAAGAATCTTGCCAACTCTCATCCGGATACAACCTTTCGCTGGCTTCTTGCTAGTTCTGTTCTCATTCCTACCACCCGCACCCGTCTCCCCAAACACTTTTCATTTCACACCATATCCCATCAATCTCTCAGAAGCTCTCAGAAGCTGGGACAGTAACCTTGTCTTTGTGATCTGGTAAGCTCATATCACTCCAGTAGCAGTTCTGCGGTTTTCGAAGCATTTGTTTTGACCCGGCCAACTACATTATATTGGTGATTCTCTTGGAACCACCAATGCCATCCCAATTCCCTCCCTCATGTATCAAATTGACTATTTTTTTCTCTCTCTTTCTCTCTCTGTTGTCTCCGCACGATGAAAATCGTACATATGCTAACATGGCCGAATCAGAGCTCTTTACCGCATCTATGGCTCCTAAATCCACAGGGCAGGGTCCCAGCCGCAGCCCTAGCCGTGGGCAGCGGCCGGGAGATAGCCCCAGCCGGAAGAGTGACAGTAGCAAGAAAAGCTCTGGCTCCAGTTACGAGAGTAGCGAGTCCGTTAAGTCCAAGGATTCTCGCAAGGGTCCTCCTACTCATCCCCCTATCGTTCACCCTGAGCCTGCGCCTCCTGGGTATGTGCGTATCAAGGGTGCCCTTGTGCGCGACCAAGGCGAGAAATGGACTCCTCCTCCTCGCGAGAAGGCCTCCAAGGATGAAACCATAGTGAGTATCATCCCTGCTCCGCGAATTTCAGTGATGGCTTTTTCGTTATGTGGACATCTTGTTGACTCGGTTTTAGATTCCGAAATTCACTTTGCCTCCTCGTCAACCCTTGAACAAGTCAGGGAAGGAGGTTGAGGTTGTCATGAACGCATACCCGATCATAAAGTTCCCGACCAAGCCTATCTTCCAGTACGAGGTCAGTATACGCTTCTAAGAAACTCTTCCAAGAGCGATCGAGTCTAACCACAACAGGTCAACGCCATGCTCGGCAAATGGAAAGAGAGTGCGGGTCCTGATGATCCACCTGAGAAGGGTCAGTACATGGAGCAAGACTCAGAGATTCTCCGAAAGGTGTTTTACCGCTCCAAGGTCCGCAAGGAACGTCTTCCTGATGCCATCTACGATGGAAAGCACATTGCTTGGTACGTTTTGCTTGACCTTCCTCTTCATCCTCGCTGGTTACTTATGCATACAGGTCCCTCACTGCTCTCGACCGCCAGCTGCGAGACAAGTTTGTCTATCCAAGTGGATGGCGTCGCCCTGTCGGCAGTCGCGCCGATGTTCATGGAGAAGAGATTTGTCTCATCATGAGCGTTCGCCGCAAGATTTTCCTCGGCACCATCAACGAGTGGCTCGAAAGGAAGCGTCCGCTTGATGAAACTGTGATGGAGGCTTTGAGTAAGTGATAGATGTCTCCGACCCTCGAAATGACCCTTAACTGATCAACCTCTTCTTTCAAGACTTTCTCGATCATTTGATCCGGGATCACCCAGCACAGGAATTCACGGCTCTGAAGCGATCATATTTCTTTGAGAAGCTTGACACTCACTCCGACCCAGAAATGCGAAAAATTGCCGGCAAATCGCACTGGCCACTTCTCCAAAGTGGCGCGACATGCTATCGAGGCGCCTTTCAAACAATCAAACCTTCACCTGTGAGAAAAATCGTACTCCCTGACTTTTGAATGAGCTTCCACTGACCCTTTCCCTTAGAACGGCCTTTATCTCAATGTGGACATCGCGCATGCTGTCTTCTATTCTCGAACTTCCCTCATCAATATCATTCGGGGAATACTCGGCTCGGCGGAAGACCAGACCCTGATTCCGAAGCTTCTTGAGCCAATCCTGGATGAGAATGGAAGCAGAATGGAGACCCAATCTTTTTCCAAGGTCAGCAAGCGACTTCATGGTCTTCGAGTGTGTCCTGATTTCGAAGGATATCCACTCGCAAATCGAAGCTACACCATCGACCATTTGATCAACGGCGGCGCCAAAGAATACATGATCAAGATCGACGACCAGGCTACTGGGAAATCCGAAAAAACTAGCATCTATGACTACTTCCACAAGAAGTACAACTTCCAGATGAAGTACGGAAAGACTGCACTGGTTCAGATGACTCGCGCTGGTGTTATCTTTCCCCTTGAGATCTTGTTCGTTCGACACCTTCAGCGATGGCCCCATAAGCTTGATGAGCGTATGACTGCCGACATGATCAAGTGGACTGCCGTGAAGCCCACGGGACGCTTGGAAGCCATCCTCAATTGTCACAAGATTCTCGACCATGCAAATGACCCCAACTTGGTCAACTACGGTATGAAAATCGGACCAAGTATGATCAAGACTAAGGCTCGCCTGCTTCCAAACCCTGAGATTCAATTCGGAAATGTCAAGCACAATCCAGGCACTACCGGACGCTGGGATCTTCGTGGCAAGAAGTTCTTCAAATCGAATACCAAGCCCCTCGAATGTTGGGGGATCGGATTCATTGCTGGCTACCGTACCTCGGTCAAGTTTGATCAGGTTCAAGCCTTCCATGATCACTTCGAGAAGCTCTTCAAACAGCACGGCGGGGTTTTCAAAAACCGAGCTCTTTCCATCGAACTTCGGGACGACATCGGCGTCGCGCTGAAGACGCTGTATGAAAAGACCCGCGAGGCGTGGGGAGTTATACCGCAGCTCCTGGTCATCATCGTGCCCGACAAGAACAGCTTCAGTTATTTGCGCATCAAGAAGTCATGCGACTGCCGTTGGGGTGTACCCTCACAGGTTCTTCAGTCGCGTCACTGCATGGATAACAAGCCTCAGTACATCTCAAATGTCCTGATGAAGGTGAATGCTAAGCTCGGCGGTGTTACCAGCAGGGCCATTCCCAAGACCCCTGCCTCGACACTGCGGCCCCAGTCCGTGATAATCGGAGCTGATGTGACGCACCCGATGCTTGGTGTTTGGACCCCCTCTCTTGCTGCCATGTGCATTTCCAACGACCCACAAGGTATCAGTTACATGGGAGGCTGTCAAACAAATGGCGATCTCAAGGAAATAATCACCCCTGAAAACGTTCGCGAAATCTTGCTCCCACTAATGCTTGAGTGGAATGCCACCCTTGGAAAAGGAGGAAAGCCGCCCAAGCACATCTACTATTTCCGGGATGGCGTTTCTGAATCCGAGTTTCAGGAGGTCCTTCAGAAGGAGGTGTTGGCCATCAAGAAGGTTGCCGCCGAATGCCTCAAGCTGAATTCCTGGCCTGGAAAGATGACAGTCATTGTCGCAAACAAACGTCATCACCTGCGAGCCTTCCCAAAGCCGACCGACAAGAGCTGCTCCGACCGAAACGGTAATCCTCTGCCAGGCCTTCTCGTCAACCGCGATATCACGAGTCCACATGGATGGGATTTCTTGTTGTACTCCCACGCTGCTCTCCAAGGTACATCCCGCCCTGTTCACTACACTGTGCTTCTGGATGAGATTGGCCACAAGCCGGAAGAGCTGGAGAACATGATCTATGAACACTGCTACCAATACGTACGATCTACTACTCCGGTCTCCGTTCATCCCTCGATTTACTATGCCCATCTGATCTCCGTTCGTGCGCGCCACCACGAAGATATTCCGGCCAGCTCTGGCCCGCAGCATGGTACTAAAGTCCCAATGCGTCGGGAGCTTGAACACCCTCGACAAAAGGAGAAGGATGACTTCCGTGAGAAGCAGAAGGAGCACGCGCAAGAGATGTTGAAGGGAAACCCTGGACACCGCTTTGGCGAAAGTGTTCCCAAGCCCATCCCGAGCTCCCAGGACCCAGCAAAGGGTGCCAAGGAGAAGGAAGAAAAGCCTGCACCCAAGCTCGCTGGGTCACGTCTTCTTCCCATCATCGGCACCAACAACCGACTTTCATACAAGATGTGGTGGATCTGACCGCTCCGCCCAGATCTACCCAATTTTCAAGTTTTCGCTCAATCATGACTTACCCTGGATCTTCACTCACACTTGCTCATCCGATGTCTCCTGACCCAATCCCGTCCTTTCATACCCGAAGGTCTTTTGTTTTGTTATTTTCTCGGTTTTATCTTCCGCAGATTCTATCCTCAGCATCATGTACCTGTCCCCTCCACATGGTCATCAAAGGTTCTTGGACCCCTAGATTGTAGTGCCTTGGTATCTCTTTTGTTTCTTTGATATTTGAGAAGTAGGCGCGGCGTCACTGGGTTTCAATCGACTGGACTTGGTCTGGTGGTTTTCGGGGGCAGGGAAAGGGGAAGTGAGGTTATCAATCAGTTTCGATAGTCAATACAGGTACCTTCATCCGGGTTAGTTAACTATCTACTTGTGCCTTTATGTAAAAGTTTCAGATCCGTAGTGCATATTTCCTAACGCCGTTCAAAAATTAGTAATTGTCGGCCCCTTCGCTGCGTAAAATGATCATATCAATATAAGTTAGTGTTCCGACCATGAGCTATAAACACGGAAGTTGGTGAAAAGAACTAGTAACTAGTATTTGTTGGTAAATCAATACATAATTTCTGTACCCTTCTATTCTTTCTTGTTGCCAGTTAGTAGTAGTATAGCTTTCAACTCAGGCTATTAAATATGTGTTACTCTGTATTACTATGTGGTCCCGCTGTGGCAGCCTTGTGGCCTCAGGCAACTTAACCATGAACACAGCATTCTGCACCAGACGGTAGGACAATACAACCGGCGGTAAATTCTCCAGAAATCTGGTGGTCTTACATACGAGGGAGAGGAAAATCAAGAGGAAAATCAAGAAGAAAATGTAAAAGCCACTTGGCGACGTTATGTTATAATACATGCGAAATGCAAGAATACAAGATTATATAGAGCAATACATGGTAGCCCGGCGTGAAAGCAAACAAAAAAGGAAAATAATACATAACAGGCATGGTCCGGACTCGTCGAAATGATTCCCGGCCATGAGGCTCCAGCGTATTCATCTCGCCCTTTGTTTTCCCATGAATCGTCGTATCCACCACCTCGGTGTCGGTTCTCAAATATGAAAATGCATGGGGAGCAGTAAGAGGCATAGAGAACAAAAAGGAAATAGTTGGTTCATGGAGAAAAGACCGGCACTCGATGACGGAAAGAGAAAAAGTGAATGAAGGTCGTGAGTCGAGGACTGGGATTCCCAGATGCTATCGCAGAGCGATTATGCCGTGGTACCGTTAGTCATAGGTATGTTGGGGTTGTCTTGCTGCTGAGCCTCGCCAACATTATCCACGTTCGAACCGTCGGTAGGTTTGGAATTTGCATCAGTACCTGTGAAATCCTTGATGCCATCTATTGAAGGTGCTTGATCGCCATCGCCATCGACATCATTGAAGCTAGGCATCTCCAGCGCAACACCGCTGTTCTTTTTCGACTTCTTTTTGCTTGGTTCCGAACCCCCGGCTTTGGACGCCCCGGCTGTATTGGACGGCGGGGGGCGCTTTTGCGGGCTCGTGTTCGGCGCAGAAACACCAGCCAGTGGCGGGATCTTACCAGAAGCGGGGAGGCGAGGCTTGACTGCCATGGGTCGTTGCTTGGGAGGAAGCTCAAGATCCTCAACAAGCGGTTCATCGCTGTTTGCATCCAACTTTCCTTTGAAGAAAGCTTGAAGCAGACCGATTTGCCCGGGCAAATTTTCCACTGAAATGCGTGAGTATGGAGGCGGCGTTGGGAAAATCGTGACGGTTTGAGTGGTACTAAAACAGAAGATTAGCTTCCTGAAATGAATCTTGGACGGGTGGTATTGGGCACATACCTGGTGTTCTGCGACTGGGCCGCGTTATACATGCGGTTCTGAAGCAGGTGCAGAGGAACACTCAGTGTTGCGAGACCAAATTCGCGATCCAAACCTAACTCTTTGAACCCGAAGAAATCCTCATCGATGTCTTCAGCGAAGTCTCCGCCAACAAATTGCTCGCTTCCATCATTGAACGCATTTGAGCCGTCCTCGCCAGCATCTGCAAGAGCAGGCCGAAGCATTTCAGTAAGTAAGGACTTGAGACGATCATGGGCAGTGGAGAGTTTTGTCCCGAGTCTCTCAACGTCGTCTTTGATGTAAGACTCCAATTCCTCGATATCAAGTCCCACGCCCGAAAGCGTATGAAGAACAACTTCTGGCTCCGTGTAGGCCGGTTTCCACTCCGAGGTCGACGTGGCAGTTTCTTGGGATCCGGTTGCTGGCACCTTGGGGACTTCCATGTAGGATTTGACAGTCTCGCCAATCTTTTGGAAGAAATCCGATGCAACATCTGTTGCGACCTCAATGGCGGATGGCTGATACTCTTCAAATCCAGTATGATAGAATATCTTAGCGACGGCTCTTTGCAGAGCTGCTCGGCAGGTTCCAGGGGCAATGACGGGCCCATTATCGTTCATAACATGAGGCAGAACGTCCTGTTCCCCGAACGGAACCGGGTCATATTTTTGGAATTGGTTTTGATACATCTAGATAGAGATTAGACTGATTGAATGAAAGGGGCGAGTGATTTAACATACCTGGGATTGCAGCTGCATCTGCTTCACAATTCCTATTTTCGAGCAAATCTTGCGGGTTTCTTGTAACTGTCGCATGTTTGCAGTGAATCTCTGGGTTAGTTTGCTTTCGGGCTGAGTAAATGAACCCTTTGGCAAAATGCTGAGATACTCCTCCGAAGCATCAACAACATTGCCTTCTGCGTCTTCTTTCCAAATCAATCGTTGTGAAAGGTCAGGAACACCAGACATCACGTCGTAATAATATGGAAGCATTTGGTCTTCCTCCACCTCAATTCCTTCTGCGAGTGATTCCTTGCCAGCTTGAGGCTCCATGGCCTGAGTCCCAGAATCATGAATTTCATCTGCTTCAGCAGCAGCTTGTTTCTCATGCCGAAGCCACCGGCGCATGCCAGCCTTGGTTCGAAGGAGAGCAGGTTCGTCAGCATTGAGCTTGTTGCCCTTGAGAAGACGGTGTCGCTCTGCAGCGATGATTGCTCGATCTTTCTTTGTCACTTGTTTCCACACCTTGAACTCCGGATCCTCCACATCAGCCCCGGGGATTGAGATGGCGCTCAAAGCAATAGTTGGTGCCGATGGTACGTCGATGTCCATGGCATCATCCTGTTGGCTTGCGGCAGCCCCCAGCCCTAAAGGGTCAGATGGAGTGTGGGAGCCCGGGGGTGGAGTAGAAAACCCATTCTGGGTTGGCTCCATAGCCGTATCGGAGTCTGCTCCAAGCGGTGCCGGAGGTTGGGATGCAGCTGTGTCACGAGGGCCTTCGGAGCCGCTAGGGGTGTTTCGAGCAGGCGCGGTGCCTTTCTTGGAAGATTTCCCGGGGGCCTTTCTACCCCTTGAAGACATTATAGGCTCATCGTCGCTTTCATCTGCGCCGTCAAGCTCTTCTCTTTGCAAACGACGCTCTTCCGCTTCGACCTCAGCACGGTCTCTAATGACAATTTCTGGAATGAGAGGAACCAGCTTCTCTGTTTCCTTTCGCATGTAGAGAGCATGCTTTCGCAAGAAATGCTCAGGATTCGTGTTATACTTCAGGCAGTTGGCCCAAATCAGATTCAGATCATCGACGAAGTCTTGCTTTGATCGATACTGTATGCCCTTAAGCTTCTTGGTCATACTTCCGAGGTCCATTGGGTGTTTGATTACTGTTTTTCAATGTTAGAACTTGCAATCATTGCTGGAAGCCCGAACATAATTGGGGTCATCACTTACTGGTATAGTAATCCGGGGCATCACGTTTGTTGACACGAGTCAGGAAGGCCGTAGAATGTTCTGTCATGGCTTTGAGTTCACTCAAGACCTTCTCTGCAGCTTCGTAAAGCTCTTCTTGGCCAATCTTATCCTCGCTGGCCCATTTACTGCGATTTTTTCGAACTTCACTGAGGAGGCTTCGCAATTCGGCATCAGAGGCCTGAACCATATCCCGCTTTTTGTCGATCCGGGCGATCAAATTCTTTAGTGTCAGACTAGATGCGCCCAGGTTTGTATTGCTCAGAGAGCTATATCCGTTCGGTCCGCCAGCCGCGTTGCTACCACCAGAGCCAGCCTGGCCGGAAATTTCTGCCTCGACTTGTCGCTCAGACTCTTCCAATCGTTGCTGGTCAAGCATGGCGTCGCGATCGTTCTCAAGGGTGTAGAATAACGTATGAAAGCTCCGCTTGGCAGCTTCCTCTGTAGCTTTCTTGTCCTCTTCGAGCTGCTTTCGGATATCCTCCACTGATTCTTTTTTTGTTTCTTTGGATCCATCGATGCTGGTGGAAGCTGCGGTACCGGGTCGTTGAACGGGTAGGGTAGCGGCACTAGGGTCTTGCGGTGGGGGCACAGACTTGCTCTTCAGAGGCGATTCGGTTGCATCTTCCATATCTGCATCATCGTCCTCATCGTAGTCATCGTAATCGTCATCCATTTTACGCGCGGGTTTGGCTGGTGGAGCTGTAGGGGGTGCCGGCGCATCAACGCGTTCGGTTCCGGCGTCGGGCTGTTCCGTCTCCGCGATCACGGCGGTCGCAGGGTCATCCGCAGCATAGTGACCAGAGAAAATCGCGTTTATTTTGGCTTCACTGCGCCGATAGAGATCACGAAATTGAGCAATGCGTGGGTCTTCTTCGAGGGTAAGGTCGGGCTCCGATGTCATACTACTGGGGTTCGGCCCGTCGGCGCTGACAGAGCCGCGTACCTGGGGAGTGCGCGAACCAGACAATGTCTTGACCAAGCCATTGACAGGTCGAGGCGACTCCTGATGGTCGTCCGGCGGACGTGTATTGCCCGGGGGCCAGGTGTTGTGACCAAGCGACATGCTCGCTCCAAAACCCCGGTTCTGGGGGCGGGTGATACTCGATCCTCCACGGTTGGGATCACGGGCCGAGAAATCACGACAAGGGCGTTTGAGGAGGGAAAAAAGGCATAGAGGGGTGCCGCACAGCCGCCCGAAACGTCAGGCGATGTCGAAAATGGCCACAACGATGGCGCGGCGGCGAGGTTTGATGAAGAAGTTGAAGTCTTCTGTAGGGAAGTTTCTCGGACGGGGATGAACTCACGGCAGGCGCGAAGGCGGCGGATCGCGGCAATTTGGCGTTCGCGCTTGCCCTTCGCAGGGCCTTTTTCCCCGCCATTTCGGGGTAGCGCGATACTCTTACTAGGCATCTCTGGACATCTCTGGATATCTTGATATCTCTCTTTACTCTTTACTTCACCCTAGGGTAATACTACCTCTGCACTTTTGACTTCACTTCCCCACCCCAGTCATGCTCTGAACCTCGAGCTCCTCCTCTTCCTCGGTGGCTCTCCCTCCATCCCGTCTCTCCGCATATGACGCATAAGGCAACAGCAACAGCTGGGGCCAAATCGATCAACGTCCACTTTGCTGCTCTCCACACATTCCAACTCCAACAAATTTACCACAACCACAACTGAAGACCCCACGAAGAAGCTGAAGCTACAGCTTGTACGCCCAATTGTCTTTCACTTCCTCACTCATCATGAGGATCCGCTATCCTTTCGCAGGTAGGTTCAGCTTCCTCGGCTCCCGCATCCATTCCCCAACATCATCTTGGCGGTTCGTCCGGGCTAATCCACCACCTCTTAGGAGCATTCGTCTTCCTGTTAATTCTCGCCGCTTATATCGGTCTCCTCCCGCATAATACCTCGTCATCTATACCTGCGAATCTACAACCCAATGACAAATTTCTGCATCTGGTGACCTTTTTCCTACTGTCGGTCGCCTTCTACTGGATTGTAGATACGTCGCGCCGGCGTAACTTGCATCTCACACTGGTGGTCTGTACGCTGGGCTTGGGTGTTGGCTCCGAGGTTATCCAGGGCTTACTTCCTAATGGTCGAGACTTTGACCTATTCGACATTATTGCCAATGTGGTCGGAAGTCTCGGCGCAATTGGCATATGTGGCTGGTATCACCGCCGCATGTTAGAACGCCGCCGAGCCAGTCGCTACGGAATGGTGGATGGCAATGCAGATGATGATGTCGAGCTTGGCACTGGCGTCGGGGCACGCTCCAGGGAAGAGGAAGGAATGGGCCCTCAAGAGTCCGGCGTGACAAACCTCGAGCAGGAGGTGGACAACTGGGATGAAAACGCGGTGGATAACTGGGATACCGAAGATGGCCCTGGGCCTTCTGAGACAGCACCTCCAAGCTACCACGAAAATGGCCACGTGGCTGGAGATGAGGCCGTGAAACGCAGTGACTGATCGTTGCGTATAGGGCCACAGAAATCGCTTATGAATTTTGACCCGAGTATTTCTTGGTCAAAGTTTACCAGATCTAACTATCAAATCTTATGATGAAGAGGATGGTGCATTGATCGAGTTTATGTCGATATGATACTTGTTGTCGGGTTCCATGATTATGTTTCGTATCGCATTATGTCGTTTCTATCGCCGGTGTAGGACATGTCGGTTATGTTTATTATGGAAAGATACTAGTACATTTGGAGGTCCAGCTCTTTGATACTGGCTTATAATCTTCTTGCAATGCTTTCGGGGAAATAAGGTCTATGTATCCAATCAAGTGTACAAATTTTCACCACCTGTCCAGAAGACTCAGGTAGAATGAGCATTCCAAGGTTCTTCTACAAGGCATGGAAAAGTTGCAGGAACTTGGAGGAAAGATTGGCAGCCTGAGGAAAAGAGGAATCTTTCTAGAAAGTTGCGGTCCTCAAATCACTAGCCGAATGCTCCAGAAGTGGATATACCAGGACCCTGAATAAGAAGCTTAAGTGATGGCTGTCTAGGTATCCGACGGTCTTTCACTTAGTTGCCCATTTTGAGATTCTAAGTTACTGGTGTACATGAATTTTATGGACAGTTGCTGCGTAGAATACAAACCTGCCATGGTGGGCATTCGCATAGGGAACAATAGGCGCTCGGGCTGGACCACTAGGAGATCCGCTAATGTACAGCAATTCTAATGCGAAACTAGAAATCCCCCGTCGGCGGGCACAGCTACATACAACGCAAGAGGCAAAAACGACCATGCACACTAGGGGGTATTTGAAAAATGGGAAATAGGAGACGTGGGTGTATACCGGGGAAGGTAAAAGACATGAACAAAGGACTAGAAAAACGTGGAAGGGAACAAGCCAACAAGTCGCAAACACCGGGTGCAATGATATGATGCAGACAAAAAAAAAGAGGATGATACGCAAGGTAAGACAAAAAAAAAGGACTCGTGATCACATCGCGATGGGGAAATTTGAACATAAAAGTCGAGAATGAGACGATGAGGCGGGTTCTCGAAGACGTGAGAATGAATAGCAAGGGGTATTTGGGAGGACGACATGTCGCGTCCATTAGTCACTGTCAGAGACCTCGGACGACCTAGACCAGCTGCGCGTCGGAGTTGCAACACGGTCTGGGACGGCTTCCAATTCAGGTTTCGACGCGGGCAGATAATCCGCATGGTCATTCAACTTGGCCACTTTTGCAGATCGCGGCTCACACTGGCTTCCAGGTGACTGGCCATCATGAGTTGGGAGTTTCCCCAACTTCATGTCAGTCTGTTCTCGCAAAACTTCATAAATAAATTGCATCTGCATCTCGTTGTACACCATCATCATCCGTTGCTCGCGCATTTGGCTGACTGTTTCAAAAACAGGGTCCGATTCTGCGTCGCTTACTTGCAGCAGTTGGCCCGATTCGAGTTCTTCCAGTAAATGATCGAGAGCGATAAAGGTTCCCGTTCGACCGACACCGGCGCTGCAGTGCACCACACGTGGATTGTCCGGGCCGGATTTAGAAGCCGAAAGCCTGATCAGCTCAAGAAGCGCCTCGCGATCATTCCCTTCAGGTTTCGAATAGTCTGCCCAACCTGCAAAGAGGAAGTGCCAGATGATCTTCGATTCGGAGCCGATGGTCAATTCGAGCTTGCGGATTTCAGAGCGCGCTTTTGGGTCAAACGTAGACTCCAAGACAGTCACTTTGCCAATGACCCCAGAGCCATCCTCGGATTCGTCAGTCACAAATGGATCCGATTCCTCCGTCGTAAGAACCATCGAGTCCTGCTCCGAGTCCAACGGGAAGTATTGGGCGCATTTCTCTCGGCCTGCCTCAAAGGTCTGGGTGAGCATGACGATGACGCCGACCTCCTTGCTTTCGTGAAAGACCATGTGCCAGAAATGTGAGAAATGTCCGAGCTTGGGACCCTGTGGATCGATTAGCCCCGATCCGACTTGATCTAACACAGACAAGCTTTGTGAGCTGTCACCTACCTGTGTCGCAATATATCTTCTCTCTTCTTCCGTGACCGTATCCCTGAGGGTAATCGGCGAGGCGTTGATGAAATCACACTCCCCAGCGGGTACCCGCAGATGGATGCGACAATTCGCCCAGGCCTGCACATTGATATATCGATTCCTCGCCTTGACCCTGGGGTCTGCTTCCAGAGCGAAGGGATGGGTAGGGTCGTTGGACAGCATGCCCTCGGTCAGCCGGGTTCTCTGCATCCATTCCAAATCTTCGAACTTGTCGTGAATCTCTGCAATATGAGCCAAGCGGTCAGTAATGCCCCGAAAGGCTGCATGCAGCACCTCCACTCACCGGCGACAGATTGACACAGGAATGGGGGAAGATCCTCGGTGTTTCCATCCTCCAACCTGGGATTCCCTTGTTCAGCGTCTGGTAGGTCGATGCCGGCCTCATCCGGCAAGCCGCGCTTGGTTGTCTGTACACTGGTATCGATCTTGATAGACGGGTGGGCCATCTTGGCGGCGGCGACCCGGTGGAATGCGCGAACCTTGCCAAACACACCGCGGGCTTTCTTCGAAACGGCGTGGCTGTTGAAGCGTTTTTTCACGCGCGGGGCAGCGGAGTCCGGGGAGGAGGGACGAGACTGTTCGGGGTCGGTAGTAATGTCCTGGTCGATACCGTAGGCGGCGGCGGAATAGTGGGAAATCTGCAGGGACGACAGATCGGGACAGCTATAATAGCTGTCCCGGGAAGGTGTGTCCAGGGCCAGATTTCTGGAGATCGTGGAGGGGTTTGGGCGTCGAGAGAGGAGATGAGGAGCGTCGCAATAGCGCAACGTGTGACCTCGTATAAAGCCGGACGGTCTCCGCCAGCAGAAGAACGAAACCGAGAACACGCCGAGAAGGGGGAGGGGGGGTAGGAAGTACGAGTATTTTTCTTTTCTCTCGGCGGGTCAAAAGGCCAAGAGTGCGCGGAAAAGGAGGAGGGAGAGGAGGGGAGAGGAGATGGGAATCCGGAGGAAGTGGAGGAAGTGGAGGGGAAGAGAAGGGAAGGATAAATCGATTCGATTCTCGAGTGCCACTCCCAGTTCCAGTTCCGGAATTAGAAGTGTATACCTAGTCCTATAGATAGATACATACATACCTTTAGACCCTAAACTTGAACCTAAACCGATTGGTAATTGGCGGGGACTTTGCCACTTGCGAGTCTCAGCTGCGTCTGCGTCTGCGTGCGGCGATCGGACTTTGCCAGGAACACCAGGTATACTACGAGTACTAGTTAGTTAGTAGTTAGTATGTATGGTATTTCGGCTTATCGCATACTTTGTTCTGTCCTTATTCTTATTCTTATTTTGTTTCTTGATTCTACACTATACTATACAACTATACTACTACTAAATTCACCGAGGTCCAGTCCCGCGGGGAAAAACAAACCCGCCGTCGCCAAAGTATATTCTACTCTGCTCTACTCTACTCTTCTCTACACTCCGAGTCCCTTTCACCTTACACCCCCCCCTGTCTTTTCAACTTCTTTTTGATGCCGCCTCCTGCGTGCCCTTGACGGGTGTGATTCTCCCGCGCACCATTTCTACCCATATTCCTATCCTCGATTTGGCGATATGGTCTCCTCCGCCCAGGTCCTCGATCGCGTCGCACCCAACCAGAGTACCCCATCGGTCGTGTCGCGACACTCCCACTCCCACCGACGACATCGATCAGGTCGCTCACATCATGGAACTTCCTCTTTTCAACCCTCTTCCAATGATTTCCCCGTATTCGCATACACCGGTGATACCGAAATCGTGATCCGTGCCGGATCGCAGGAGAGACGCTACCTCCTCCATCGATTGATCCTGGCGCAATGCTCGGGTTTCTTTGAGACAAGCACGACTGAGGAATGGTCGCGACAAATCACAGCCGGTCCTCCGAAGACCGATAGCTCCCTGTCGCGCTTAAGCGAGGAGGACTCTCTGTCAAACGGATCTACAGTGGTTCAGTCGGACGGGGGTGGACTGCCAGCCCGACCAGGAGAGAAGCGTCGTTGGCGCTATGAACTTGGCTGGGAAAGTTGTGCGCAAGACGAAGTACCCGTCTTAGTCCAAAGGGTGAGTTTGAAACGGTCACCTAGCCATCAACCTACACCCTTGCATCTCCTCACGCATATCCAAAATGACAGTCGCTCACCTCTTTTTCAATAGCAATCAAGCTTCTCCCCAATCTCCACCGGCCACCCGGCACCATTCTCGCAAGCAATAACCAAGCCGTCGAATTCTCAAGCGGGATTCTTCCGATCCATGGCCAACTTGACGGGAATGCCAGCGCAGTCAGTGGTTCATTTGCCTCAGACTACTGGAGACCCGAGTAGTACCCTCCCTCCGCTGATCCGGGACTACGACAACTTGTTCCGTCTCTTCTACAACCACACACCCAATATCAACAGCGTGAATATCGCCGCGGCCTATACAGAGTGCAAGTCTCTACTCGCCTTGGCGGACATGTACGATGCGCTGCCAGTAACCGGGCCTCGTGTCGACCATCACCTCTTAGGATTCGGCTCGCGACTCTTCAAACAAATCGCCAAGTACCCACCGAGCTACCTCAAGTTAGGCTATCTCGCACGCAGTCGAGTGATTTTCTCTGAAGCCTTGGTCCACGTCGTGGGTCAATGGCCCGCGGCCTTGCCCAACTTGCGCAACGGCTCATACGCTCCTCTCCCAGACTCTGTCCTCGACCTGATCGAAGATAAGTACGAGGATCTCGAAGATCTCAAAGCGCGCGTGGAATCTAAGCTTTTTCGCTTGTCGTTGACCACCTCCCGTGGCGAGCGTGTTGGGCCATCAAACGCGTATCTAGACTGGTTGGCTGTCTCACTTTTCCGCCAATGGTTGATTGAAAGCACAACTCCTCCGCCTGCACCCATTCTCAAGAACTCGACCAACGCCAACAGCGCTCCTCCTCCAATAGGACAAGGGTCTCAAACCGGTTCGTCTAGACCGATTGCACCGGCAGACCCCGCTGCTCGAGTGTATAGATTGATCGGGTCTCCCTCTCCACAGGCTTATCTGCCTCATGACGAGATCAAACGCTTTCTCAAGCTCCACCCGACCCCTTCTGCCGATTCCCTCTATTCCAGAGAGACTTTGAAACGCTTTGAACGCAAGATGGATGAAATCAAACGATTAGCTCGAGAAATCGTCAAACCGCTTATGCGGAACTTTCTCGAATTGGAGCTGAAGTCTAGTGCTGAACAGAATACCTCTGCCACCGGGGCTCGCGAGAGTACTCCCGCACCGGGATTGCCTTATTTAACCTGCATCCGCGTGGAGGAGAGTGACATGCCATGGGGTTGATGTCACGACTGCTTTTCTTATTCTTCCACTTTTTATACCCTTTATTTCTCTGTCTTTTGACTTGCGGCGCCGAGGATATTCCCACTCTTAGTTATCCTTTCCTTTTTTTTTTCTGGCGTCTTGGAAATCCCCATTTTCTGCTTCTTTGGGCTGCTGGCCAGCTCGAGAGCAGCGAGTGTGCCCCTACTCCTTGGCTATCTGCCAGACGATGTTATGTGTCCAATATTTTGATGCCCCTTGTCTCGACTTCCTAGTTAATGTGTTATGATGATGTCATGAATCGGCTATGTTTTATCAACTTCCCAACACCTATGCATTCCCAATTATACAGGTCGGTGTTTCATACTTCTGAAGTGTTTCTAGATATTGCTGCATGGTAATTATTAGACTTCGATGCCATTCACCCCAGACACCTGGAAATAAGTTGAAAAGAATTTGCGATCAATGATAACCTCCCTGGGATGCTTCAATAGTTTACAGTTTCCTAATATAATATAATAACACAGCCATAGTAGAATACATTTGGGAGAGACGTTTCTCAGCCTTCCGACTCTAATCTCGTTGACCAATCGTCTCCATGCCATCCATCCAAGGGCGCAAGACCTCCGGGATAACGACAACGCCATTTTCTGTATCCCAGTTATTCTCCAAGATAGCAGCCAACACGCGTGGAACAGCCATTGCTGTACCATTAACGGTATGCGGGAAGCGAGAGTCTTTCGCCGCACCGCCACGGACACGAGTCGCCAATCGTCGACTTTGATAGTCTGTGCAGATAGAAGCGGAGGTCACTTCGCCCCAAGCTGACTCCAACCATTTCAAGGCCGAGTCAGGTCCAGTGGGGGTGGTAGTTGGGCGGAATCGCGAGGGGAAAAGGGCCTCGATATCACGCTTGCGACTTGCGCTCGCTCCGAGATCAGTGCTTGGCATCTCCAACACGCGGCAAGGAAGGTGCAAAGATGTCAAGATTTCCGTCTGGATGTCCAGCAGCTCAGAGAAAATGTCATCGGAAGTTGCTTTGGTGGAACCGGAGGAGTCGGTGGGAACATTGTCTGCCCAGCCGAACATTTCCACCTTGGTAAACTCGTGGACTCGATACAGACCCTTGGTATCGACACCACGCGAGCCTGCTTCGGCGCGGTAGCAGCGACTAGCGCCTACCAGCTTCAGAGGCAGATCGCCAGCGTCGATGTCGCGACCTGCATACATGGCCGCAAGTGGGATCTCTGCAGTGCCGGTCAAGGAGCGTTGGGGTTTGGTATCCCGATCGCGTTCAGTTTGTTCAATGGACCAGATCTGTTGCTCATTGTTCTGATCGCGCGGTTGGAACCCACACGCCTCTGCGATGTAGGAATAGACGATTGATGGTGGCGCGACAGTTCGCCATCCACGACGCCGTGCAACACTCAGTGCGTACTGGACTAGGGCCTGTTCCAGCATTGCTCCCTCGTTTATGAGAAAATACCATCCCCACCCGGTTGTTGTTGCGGAGCTGGCGAAGTCGATGAGACCCAGCTTGGTACCGATTGTAACGTGTGATCGGGCTGTGAGTTCCGCCGGTGACTGGCACGTCCATGTGGGTGGCGTATTCGGGTCAAGATTGAGGTAACTGACTAGACGAGGGTCATCTCCGATTGGGGTGTCCGCGGACGAGAGGTTTGGGAGGGATAAGGCGAGGCGGTTGATTTCGTCGTCGCAAGTCGACTTGCGCACTGCCATGGCGTGCGATTCGTCTTTTAATCGCTGTGCCTCTGACTTGAGAGTTGAAAGCTCCCCCTTAGCGTTATTGCCAGTCGCCCCATCCTTGCCAGCCTCCTGGCGTGCTGCAATTGACAGCTTCGCGATGGTCTTCTCGAGCTGTTTGATGCGGGAGCGTGGCGTCTTCAGATCGTGGTCGAGTTGCCTGACCTCTTCGGACAAAAATTGAATCTTCGATGGGTAATCCGCATGAGCGGCATAGTTCCGCTCTACGCAATTCCTGGCGTGGAGCTCGGCATTTTGGCGGATATTTTTGACGTCCGGGGTGGGCTTCGGGGCAGTTGCAGGGCGGAGAATCTGATGGACCTGGCGAGATCCGGCGAAAGTGCGCGGTGGTGAGAGTCGCTTTGTATATTGGAAGTTGAAAGCGAACCTGCAATTAAAGCAGGCATAGGGGGAGGGGGAGGGTGCCATGAAGAAGAGAAGAGGAGAGAACTTGAACTTGAATAGAGGACTCGGGGAGAAGGGGAGAATCGGCGTGGATGTTTCCGGTGGATCGTCTTGGTGGGGCCGCTCGCCCACAGTGTTGTTAGTTTACTCTATTCGTAACTCCGAGGCCGAATGATAGATGTAGATTTAGATTTAGATTTAGATTTCAAGTTTTATTTACATTCTGAACCTGATATTTCGAAGTGGTAATCACCATACGCAATTTCGAGGATCGTCATGTATGTCCGAAAAGAATACCCTTGGAACAACCTTTGGAACAATATCATGGTAGAAAGCATTTGCTTCAATGATTTCCCAGGCCCAACTTGCGCTTTTTAATCCTGGTCCCTAAGCCAAGCAGAATCAAAATAAAGGTCAGGACGACCGACCAAGTGGGAATGACTAGGATTCCTATCTGCGTCGCCGCCAGGAAAAGCGCAGTCTCCAGCAATAGCAGAACATAGCCGCTCCACCGATGATATTTATAAATCCGTTTGCCTCCGTCAACACTGCCAAAGATGGTCACGGGAAGGAAGAACTGCGCAACTCCGACGAGAGCCTGTAGCACGACGAAGATGACTGTGAGTAGTCCGAGGATACCGTGTAGGGAAACAAAGTGTGGGTGGCCGCGCTTGTTGATCTCAATGATGATGAAGGCACCTAGAAAGCAAAGGATGCTAGCCAACTGAATGCCGTAGTGAATATGAGTCCCTAACTGCTTTTGCTGTGGGGTGGACGTAGGCTGGAGGACGAGAGCTGCCTGCACCTGCAGAAGCAATGCGGAGACGCCGAAGAGCTACCGATTGCAAATGGTAAGTACTAAGGACCCGAGGTCGAGAGGAGAGAAGAGGAAAGGAAAGTATAGGGGGTGGATGTGATGACTGACTGGATGGAGGGTGAAAAGCCGAAGTGGTTGGGACAAAATGTCGGACCAGACGAGAACTGCCAACTGGAAGATTCCCCCGCGTTAGAACTTCCACTTAACTGCCCACTGGTTGTAAGACAGCAGGTCTGGTGTCACTTACAACCCACACTCCAACTTGCGCAACACTCGCAGTGCCTACTCGAGATCAAATTAGAAACTTGAATGGCAAGGGTTTGAACCAACTTGAGCCCTAGGAGATTGCCGCTTGCCTGTGATAAAATTGACGACGATCTTCTCGCGTGGCTGCGGTGGGAGGTCGAGATCATCCCGTTGACCTAGTAAAGGCTCGTGCCCGGCTTCGGGAATTCCAGTAGCAGCGGCCATGACTATGGGATCAGTGATACTGATACTACTAATAGTACTATTTGTAGTATTACCTCTACTCGTCTGCGGGAAGGGGAGCTCAGGGTATATAAGTAATACTGTAGTATGTTGAGCGTCGTGGGTGGACATAGATACATACATATTCCGTAAGCTACTGCAGTGCTAAATGCATGGCTATCACCAATCCCTGCATGCCAGTGCTAGTGATCATGATTTTACGAAAAGAAATAGCGCATGTCGCCGACTTGGCCTGCACCCTGGCTCGAGAAACACGACAAAGAGTCTTTGTTTGGCGTGATGCTCGGCTCCAATGGCGATCTCGCAATCAATGGATGTTCAGGTGGAGCTGAATGCGCCAGTCAGCAAGGCATGATTGCCAATGATTCTGGCAAAAGCAAAAGATCGTCCAGCTCATGATGCATATTGTTACACAAATGCGCCCTCCTTGCAGTAGATTGTTTTTGATTTCCAATAATTTTATGCTGGGCGGATTTGACTCCGCTGCTGACTTCATGTTCATACAGAAAGGATCTACATACACCTTTACGATAATTAATTAATCCTTACGATACACACCTGCAATTTCGTCCCCTACAACCGATTTGGATCTTAAAATAAAGACGGAATAACATCCATATTATGATATTTGAAAGACTTATTTCAGACAACTCATACGCCATCTACTCCAGTACCTATGTAAATGCTAGTGATCTCTTGACTGGTCGGATACCCAAACTGATAACCCCTTGCTAATATGTATACTGTACTGATTACTGCTAAGTTACTAGGTAGACGCCGCACTAACTGATTATGGAACTGTTCAAATGCTGCGGACCCGTTCTGAGCAAAGAGCAGTTATAAATCAATGTTCACTCACTATAGATGAATTCTTCGCTATCTGACCAACATGGGATAGAACCCCCAGAATTCAAGTCCAGAGAATTAATGTACTCGACCAAAACCAAAGCCACCGATTCAGCCTTCTCCGTGTCTTGACTTAAGGCCCGCAGCTGTGCTTGGACAATAAGAATAAAGAGCGTGCAATGATCCGCAATGCAGATCAACTCTTCGTGAGGAGCCCCAATGCCCATGGCCTCAGTAAGTGCGCTAAACTTGATATCTGCGACTTCGTTCACGAGCTTCCTGATTTCATTTGTGACAGTTCTGTGCCATGTGGGATGATCTCGGAGATGGGTTGCCCGCAGTTCTAACAGCGAGATAGACCCGCGCCAATGAATGGCATAGATCCGAGCATCTAGGGTCTTCAAAGAATCCGGCATTCTGCTAGGAAGATATCGAGGGATGAGTCTGTCAATATAATGCTTGGAATTAGGAGCCTCGTTCCACTCCAGCTCAATTATTTGACGTCGCAGGCTTTGGTTGATTGTTTTTACGGGGTAGATTTCCCTCATAAACCGCAGCACAGCCAACATTGAATTCACAGCTTCTCGACACCGACTTGGATTATCTCTTGTAAATCTAGAACACTCCAAAATAGCCATCTGTACACGTTTAACATGTGATGTATTCAGATCTAGTCTTTGGTGATCAGTGTTCAACCAAACATGCGCTACTCTAGAATGTAACTGCTCCATACTTCGGCTAACTTCCTCATAGCTCGAGGGAACGTGACTGAGATCTTTGATTTGGCATTTGAGGAGATCAATGCATGTAGCCCAGTACTGCTCGAAGGAGACGTGCAACGGTGAGCTCATTCTGTCCCCTGGATCGTCGGCGCTTCCAGGTAAAGGTCTGTTGAAAAATGATACCATATTAAAAGGCAGATTTCTAATGTATGACAACATCATTTTTAAGGGTGAATTAACATAGAGCGCTCATTTTCCAGTGGAAGAAGGATTTATATTATCTTTATACCCTACTATTTTCCGAATTAGGGGACTTTCATTGTATTTGTTTGGCTTTGAAGTACCCTCTTTGTTCACAGCCAGCCTTTGAGCTTCGCTCTCCTTTGAAATAATTGCATTGTGAGGATACCCCGATCACCAGCTAATGATCTTATCCATGAATCTCTACAGTCTATGTCATGGTAATTGAATACAGCTATGATCTGTCGAAATAATTCGTGGTTCCACAGTAGTTCATAAAATCTGTATTTGAGTCAGAGTAGGTCGCCGTTGCGGAATGTACTATGTAAGCCCATTTAAAGCCCAGACCTTGTCTCCTCATCGCGCGCAGCAGCAACACGTTCTTTCTTGGCCTTCTGAATTCCTAGGGACATCTTGACCGGGTGAACGCCTGGTGTCTCAAACACAGCATCAATTTCTTCCAAACTTAACCCGCCAGTTTCCGGGAAGACAAAGTATGATAGAACAAGTTGAACAGTGTTGTAAATAATATAAACAACCCAGATCTTGTATCCAATTTTCTCGATGCCGACACTTATACCATATGTCTGGGCTGCACTGGCTCCACCTTGTATTAGGCTGTATAGACCCATTCCTTTGGCACGGAGTGGCAAAGACAAAATTTCGACGGGATAGAGATTATGCATCGTAGCAATAAGTGTTGCTGAGAAAGTCTGGTAAAGAAAGATCCAGAGAAGTGTGAGCGCAGCAGCCGCATGGGTGGCATTGAGGCTGTACTGCCAGGAGGTGATGGTCGTTGCCGTCTGGAAAATAACCATGCTGATAAGTCCCGAGAAGATCAAGGTTCTGCGACGGAACTTGTCAACAAGAAGTGACCCAACGGCTGTGAACACGAAGTAAACCGCAGTGGTTCCAATGCTGATCCCTAATTGCTGTTTTGTACCATCGATACCAACAGTCTCCAGGGCGGGGACCATCTAACAAGCTTGGTATCAGCGGAAAATCGATTGACTCAAAAAAAGGGGGTAAATTCACGTAGTACGTTATGATGCTTCCTCCATTCCACTGCTGGAAAATTGAATACAGTACCAAGACCAGCAGTCTATATCGGGCGATCTTGGTGAAAAACACACGATAGTCCCAAAATGACCTGTAGCTATTTCGATCGTTCTCCAGTGACTCCTCTATCTGAGTCACTACAATGTCAACAATTGGCTCATTAATACTTGTGCTAGTTGTGTGGTATTTGGCGATAACCTCTTTAGCCTTTTGTCGATTACCTCTCATGACATAATAACGAGGTGATTCCGGGGTCAAGACGTATATTGTCAAGCAAACAATAGCGGGGAAAATGGCCTCGAGGATCAAGGGGATGCGCCATGATTTGTTTCCCGGTAGATTTGAGAGTCCGACCATTGCTCCAAGCATAGCCAGACTGCCGACTTGGAAGCAAGCACCGAAAAAACCCACCATACGCCCTCGAAGATGAATAGGCGAAATTTCACCAATGTACTGAGAGCTGGACATGAGCGCTGTTCCGAATCCCATAAAGAAACGCCCTGCCATAAACATGGGTAGGTTGGTAGCGCAACCCTGCAATATGGCAGCAAATATGACGATTGCATTTCCCGCGAAATTGATTCCTCGTCGACCAATAACGTCTGCAAGTCCCATAAAAGGGGCGCCACAAACTGTTCCGATACTCATGAGGGCGTTTATGAGACCGTAGGTACTACCACTGGTTCCGAACCCAAGGTAATTGTGCCATGCCTCGAGTGAATTGATACCTCCGATGACCCCCCAGTCAACTCCAAAGCCTGCCTATTTGAAAGTAGGTTCCTGTAAGCTTCCAATAAGGCAATACTGGCTTAAGACTCACTTGATTACAGCCATGGACAAACATGATCAAGCCTAGTCGAACCCCTGTCCACGACCAGACGCTTAGTGAATCCTGAGATAGCTTCCATAGGTCCTCCTCAGTTAGGCGAGCAAGTGCTACTTCCTCAATGTACTCCTCGCCCTTCAGCTTGGCCACTTTAGCCTCAGTTTCACTGGGGTTGCCCATCGTAGGTCCTAGTAAGATCAAGCAAGGGTAAGAACTGCGCGTGTGTGAGTGTGTTGTTGCGAGCGAGCGCAGATATGGGGAGGGCTATCCCTTGGTATTTCTGCTCCAACAGGTATGAGTCGCTTAGCGAGATCAAAAGAGGATCCCAACCAACCAGCCAAACCCATAGTGCGAAGCTCATTCTGCCACGGAGACTTGAAGGACCCGAAGCCAAAATGGAATTGAAAAAAGCTAACAGTTTTTATTAGGCTTGGTATCACATGGTCCAGTTGGAAAAAGCAAAGATGATTGGTGATCAATCGCCACGGTTGAAAGCTGGCGCCAGTCACGCTGACCATCGCCGCGCGGTGGGGAGCCGAACTAGATTCGTTTGCTTGCCCTGGGCGTAAGCTTTTCTCCATGAGTCCATCGCTACTGGCTCGCTAGTTGTTTGCCCGAGCATCGTGCATATATTAGAAATTGTCCACCAGTAAGGAGCGACTGCGGGGAAGGATCCTCCCATACCAGCAGTTAGACTAAATCTGGGGAGGAGAATATCAAGCCTCTTTTGTAGCCCCGGCGAATTTAGGCTGTAGGAAGGCTTTGAAATTTCGAATGGTTAATAATTTCTCTGGATAGAATTCGCTTGGCGGGATCCGAATCACTTTATCCGTAAACAAACCCTACAATTACGCCGGCTGTTGCCACGCAAAGTCGCTGCTCGGACCTTGATAACTTTGATCCTATCATTAATGACTGAGCTGTGGTATGAGCAGCCCGCGGCGAGCTGGAATGAAGCTCTACCGGTTGGTAATGGACGCCTCGGTGCTATGGTTTACGGCCGCACTGACACGGAACTATTGCAACTGAACGAGGACTCTGTGTGGTATGGAGGTCCGCAGGATCGCACACCACAAGATGCCCTAGTATATCTTCCTCGTCTTCAAGAGGCGATTCGTGCCGGAAATCACAAAGAAGCCGAACGGATCGCTACTCTTGCATTCTTTGCGAATCCAATCAGTCAACGACACTACGAGCCTCTGGGAACTTTCTTCTTGGATTTCGGCCACGACCCTGCCCAGGTCAATAACTATAAGCGGTCTTTGGATATTAGAAGTGCGACAGCTCGTGTCGATTACGACTATCAGGAAGTCCATTATGAAAGAGAAGTGATAGCCAGTTATCCCGACGGCGTTATCGCGATCAGGATCCGGTCTTCGTCAAAAGCCCAATTTAATTTACGTTTGACACGGATGAGCGAACTGGAATTCGAGTCGAATGAATATCTTGACGAATTGTGTACTACACAAAATTCTATCATGATGCATGTTACTCCAGGAGGTCGAGATAGCAATCGCGCTTGCTGCACAGTCCGGGTACGATGTGAAGACGATGGAAAAGTCAGGAGAATTGGGAACAACCTGATGGTCAATTCTTCTGATGCTCTTCTGCTTATTGCGGCCGAAACAACATTCCGCTTTGAAAATTTCGCCGAGCAAACCTCTCATGAACTTGACCAGGCCCTCCATCAAACTTCCGATGAGCTCTGGATAAAGCACAGAATGGACTACCAGGCACTGTATCAAAAGATGGAGCTGCAACTCGAGCCTGAAAATCGTGAAATACCTACAGACAAACGACTGAAGTCCTCCAGAGACCCGGGGCTCATTGCGCTCTATCATAACTACGGCCGCTATCTCCTAATATCTTGCAGCCGCGAAGGATACAAGGCCCTCCCTGCAAATTTGCAGGGAATCTGGAATCCTTCATTCCGCCCAGCCTGGGGCGGTAAATTCACAATCAATGTCAATCTACAAATGAACTATTGGCCTGCAAATGCTTGCAACCTTTCAGAATGCGAGATGCCTCTTTTCGAACTTTTAGAGCGCCTGGCAAAATCTGGCGAGAATACGGCCCAGGTCATGTATGGATGTCGGGGCTGGGCGGCACACTCCTGTACAGACATATGGGCAGATGCTGCTCCGGTTGATCGATGGATGCCAGCAACTATCTGGCCACTCGGAGGCGCATGGCTTTGTTACCATATCTGGGAGCACTATCGCTTCGTGGGCGACTCGCAGTTCCTCCGCCGCATGTTTCCCATCTTAGAGGGATGTGTTGAATTCTTACTAGACTTCTTGGTGGAGGACAAACTTGGTGAATATCTCGTCACCAATCCCTCAGTATCTCCAGAAAATTCATACTTGGATTCTCAAGGCGAAAAGGGCGTCTTGTGTGAAGGATCAACCATTGATATCCAGATTATCGATGCGGTCCTGGGTATCTTTGAATCTGCTCTTATGAAACTAGATATTACTCATCATCTCTCAAAAAGAGTCAAGGATACGCAGGCTCGATTACCCCCAATGAAGATCAGTGATCTTGGATACCTCCAAGAATGGGCTCTTGACTACGCAGAGGTTGAACCTGGCCACCGCCATACCTCTCATCTATGGGCTTTATACCCTGGGAATACCATTACCCCAGCACAAAATCCGGAGCTGGCGGCGGCCTGTGGTGTGGTTCTACGGCGTCGGGCTGACAATGGTGGCGGTCATACTGGCTGGAGTCGTGCGTGGCTCATCAACCTACATTCTCGACTATTAGAGACACACGAGTGCAAGGAACATTTAGATCGATTGTTGGCTGATTCAACTTTGCCGAATCTACTTGATAGCCACCCTCCATTCCAGATCGATGGCAACTTTGGTGGTAGTGCAGGCATTGTTGAAATGCTGGTACAATCTCACGAGCCCGGTATAGTTCGTCTTCTACCTGCATGCCCAGAAGAATGGAAAGGAACGCTTTGTGGGGTACGCGCCAGGGGTGGATTCGAATTGGAATTCAGTTGGGAGAATGGGCGTGTTATAGGTGATGTCCGGATTACCTCCGTCCTAGGAGAGAAGACCACGATTTGTTTTCCTGGTGAAGATGGATTACAAGTAGAAATTGAGGGATCTGGTCTTCATGTAATTAGTGCATTATAGAAATCACAGACAAACACAATAGTATAGAGTCGCTATGTAAACGACCTCTTTTCCCTGGGACCGGCTCTCCGCAATTTGATGTCTACTTACCCCGCCATCTTAATATGGGATACCAGATGAGTCTTAACCCAATGACCCCTCGGTACTCTTCCGGCTTTCCCAAATTTCCTAATTCGTCACGGGCATCACTCCGCTCATCCACCGGTGCTCTGGATAAATAAGAACGTGGCTTAACCGTAACTTGTCAATACTCAATTAGCCGAGAAGTCAATCCCCAGGGGCATTTTATTTACAGCTTGAGTTCTGTCACGCTTTTACCAAGTTATCTAACGCCCAGTGTTAATCTAAAGATTTAATACTGAAAATGGATCTAAAATCAGTTCAGGATCTCAAGGGCGTTCTTCGGTCTGACTTCTTTCACGGATATGCCACGGCTGCGCCGCAGATTGAGGGCGCTTGGGATAAGGATGGCAAAGGGATCTCTATCTGGGATAAGTTTGCCCATACCCCTGGCAATATCTCGGACGGAAGCACACCCGATGAGGCTGTCAGAGCATATGATTTTTACCGCGAAGATGTAGCGCTTATGAAGTCCTACGGCGTGAATGCCTACCGCTTTTCCCTTTCATGGTCCCGCATTATCCCCCTTGGGGGATACAATGATCCTGTCAACGAGCAAGGCATCCAGTTCTATTCAAATCTAATTGACGAATTACTTCAAAATGGAATCACTCCATTTGTCACTCTCTTTCATTGGGACACCCCGCAGGCCCTCGAAGATCGGTACGGAGGCATGTTAAATCAAGTCGCATATACGCCCGACTTCATACGCTATGCTCGAGTGTGCTTTGAACGATTTGGTGATCGTGTCAAGCACTGGATTACATACAATGAGCCCGGGGTATATACTCTAGCCGGCTACGCTGCTGGTGTCCACGCCCCGGGGCGTTCTTCTTTTCGCGAACGGAACTCCGAGGGGGACTCGTCTGTCGAGCCATTCACCGTTGCGCATACACAGCTAGTCTCCCATGGACATGTGTCCCATATGTATCGCAATGAGTTTCAACCGGGTCAGAAAGGGACGATTGGAATCACGCTACATGGAAACTGGTCCGAGCCTTGGGATGAAGAGGATCCACTTGACCAAGACGCAGCTGAGAGAGCGCGTGAGTTTGAGATTGCCTGGTTTGCTGACCCACTATACAAGACTGGTGATTATCCCGCATCGATGAGAGCCCAACTGGGAGACCGGTTGCCCCGTTTCACCCCTGAGGAATCTGAGCTTGTGCTGGGAAGCTCCGAGTTTTATGGCATGAACAGTTATACAACATTTTTCATGAAGCACAGGACATCATCCCCGGATATCAATGATCATAAAGGAAACGTTGAGATCCTCGATGAAAACAAGCAAGGTGTACCGCGCGGGGAAAAAAGTGATACGGAATGGCTCCGCGCTGCACCTGGGGGCTTTCGAAAGTTATTGAACTGGATCTACAGGCGTTACAAAATGCCAATATTTATCACGGAAAATGGCACTACTGCCCCAGGAGAAGTGGCCCCGACCACTGAGGTCTTGAATGATACTTTTCGAATTCGATTCTTTGAGGGTTATGTGGGCAATGCGCTCGCGCGGGCCGTCAAAGAAGATGGCGTCGACATTCGCTCGTACTTTGCGTGGACATTTACCGATAACTGGGGTGCGTATCTACCCGAATCATATCTCTTGCCTATAATTTCACAGGATGCTAACTAATGACCTTATCAAGAGTGGGCCGCTGGCTATGGAGACCGTTTCGGCTCAACGTGGATTGATTTTGAGTCTGAAGAGAAGACGCGCTATCCCAAGCAATCGGCATACTACCTTGATAAACTCTTCAGGCATTTGATCAAAGAGACTTAGATTCTTCAATCTACTCCAGTGGGCCTAGTTCTGCTGCCCACTATGAAAATTCTTTGACCGTTCGTAAACTGTATTGAAGCGCCTTGTGCAAGGACCTCGTACTCCAGCCAGCCTGGCCCTATGAGTTATGACAATTAATTGAGAAATAGCTGAACGACACATCAGGCTAACTGTTAAATCCAAAGGTGAACCCACGATAGGCTGATGGCCAAGGCCTCCGAATCTCTGGCATAGGCCTTCCCGACCGAGGTAATTTCACACATTAACCGCTTAAGGCAGGTCATTGCGATTGTCTAATCCGCTAGACCCCGCACGACTCCAACTACGGCGCAACGGAGGCGAGATAAAGGCCCGAGGCAATGAGAAAAGAATTTGGGGTTCTCTGTTTCTCAAATTTTAACCACCACATCTTACGGTGAAGCAATAACAGAGCTTGGCACTGTAGTCACATACCAGAACCAGCATGAACCCCATTAAACTTACCCTGACTGGTAGTCCTCGCGAAGTACGGAAGCATCATGTTGAGAGATTTACCTATTCATAACGAAGTTATATCTGACTTGTTCTATTAGATCGGTATCCAACATGGCCGAGCATTGCATGAACAAATTCGCAGCCAGATAAGCATCTACGAGAGCATGTTTCAATATACCTCGAAAATATCTTGGTCAGACGTTCGCGATATCGCAAAGGAGTTTCAGTCTCCCCTACAGAGCTTGGTTCCGCACATCTACTCGGAGATGGAAGGAATTGCCGAGGGCGCGGGACTAGACATATTTGACATCGTGGCCCTCAACTGCAGAAGCGAAATCGCCCTGGGGAGATTTTCGGATGGTTGTACAGCTCTAAGTTGGAAGAAATCTAACAACGCGCGAGTCCTATCACAAAATTGGGACTGGACTGCAACCGTGAAGAAGAACTTGGCTATGGTATCGATTGAGCAGATCGGGAAACCAACAATATACATGGTTACTGAAGTAAGTATTAAATTCTCTTAGTTACCATCCACGATTATTCCCCGGGCTGATTAATGTGATTCCGCTCCCATTCAGGCAGGCATTGTTGGTAAAATTGGGTTCAACTCGGCCGGTGTTGGAACCTGCCTCAATGCGATTCGAGCAAAACCTATGATCAGCAGTAAGCTTCCTATCCATGTTGCATTGCGACTGTGTCTTGAGAGCACCTCCGTCGGCAGCGCTGTAGAAACCCTCGAGTCTTTAGGGGGTGTGGCTTCTGCTCAGCATATTCTGGTTTCAGATAGTACCCAATCTTTGGGCCTGGAACTTTCGCCGGTAGGCAACAAGTATCTAACGGAGGATGCTTCGGGTCTCATCGCGCATAGCAACCATTTCATTGAAAACCATTACGTTGAAGAGCCGCCGTGGCTTTCAGGTTCGCCAGTTCGCCTTGACCGAATCAGGTATTTGGCACATGAGCTTATTGCAAATGGTGTGAGTGGAGATACCATCACGCCGGGTCTGTTGCGAGAAAGAATCTTTTCCGATACATACAATGCTCCACAAGCAATATGTTGCAAGGAAGACGAATCGCGCCACATCTCCACACGCAGTAGCTCTTTGTTCAACATTGTCATGAATCTTAACTCTGAAGCACCGAGTGCAGAAGTGGTATTTGGCCGGGTGGGCTCTGGGGAGGAAGGGCCGGTTCTGAAAATGCCTTGGGTATAGTCGAAGTATTCAGAGCTGACGGAAGTCAAATAACGACATCTAAGTAATATTGTGTGATGGCAAACTTTCTGATAGTGCAACGTCAAAGTAATGGCAATCAGTGATATTTTTGATAGTCCAAATTCACTTGCGTGGGGTGTCCTGTTTTATGTGGGCAGCACCTCACGATCCTTCGCAAATTCGGCATTGTCTCGGGTAGCACAGGATCATGCGATTGAATTTCTTTCCCGAAGATCATTCGGTCGTTGAGCACATTATCGGATCCGACAGGGAGGCGACAATAAAACCAGAAAAGGAACCGTAAAACTGGCTTCTTTGCTCCTCCGGGCTGGCACTTGATCACCAAGACAGAGTGTAGGTTACGTTACTGTTGCAATAACAAACCAAATCGCCAGCATGCTTGTGCGACTCCCCAACAATTCATCACCGAGTCTAGTCACTGACGACAAGATGGTGAAAGTAGAAGGTTTATATCAAATGATCCATTCCGAAGTGGCTGTTCTTCGTTTCTATTGAGGAAAGTTCCAATGCTGGCATGTCGACCCATTTTTCTCCGAAAGAAACCAGAAATCGTGTTGAAATTGTAGACTGAAAAGCAAAAACAAGAAACAACTCTTGATCTCAAGTTGAAAATTACAAAAAGGAAAGAATATGAAAACAATAATACAGAAATCTTTAGGTAGGATGCACCGGAATAGGAATGTCGCAGGAACAGAGGCGCTGCGTTGCCGGGACATCCTACATCTCAAAACCAACGCCAAAAATGCCCCCAAACAAGCGCTCAATAATTGCAATCCAGCATAAAATCCACAAAAAGCACTTTTTGCCCCGCTCAGTATTTGTCAACTGCTGGTGGTCTTTGTTGCCGTTTTCTCTAGCTGTTTGAACCTCCACTCGTATTGTGTCAATTGTCTTTTATCGGTTGGGGAGAGATTTTTCCCCTTATCGGCTAATTCCTTTTCTGTCTGCCTCAGCATATCCCAGCGCTTCAAAATCTTTGCTTGTGCCTCCGATATCGAAGCCAAATTGGTGTCTTGGGACGCCATGCGCTCCTCTGCCGTAGAGTGGTAAGATAGCTTGGCCATGAAGAATGCCATTTCAGATTCATCATACTTCAGACCTTGGGCCTCGGGAATAGTGGGAGCATCTTGGGTTGGCTTGGGGGACATTGCGTATAGGCTCAAAGATTGTCAGAAACGTGGGTATCGGGCTGGCGAAACCAGAAGAGAATGATTCAGTGCTGAGGACTATAATGCAGAAATTTTAGACAGGTAACTGTTGAAATTGCTGGTGGTATGTTCTCAACGGCCTTATGTATAAAGTTCTTTTTGGACCATGAGTATCGAGCGGGTCAAGAGTGGCTTTTCTTCCGAGGAAATAATATTGAAATGGTGGCAAAGGAAAAGAGGGAAGTCAAGATCGGGGGAAAGAATGGACGCTGAGAATGTAGCAAGCATGGGGGCATCGGAAACAGCTTTATTTTAATACGACAAGATCGTAGCAGCTGTTACTGTCCTTCACAGGACACCGGAGCTTCCAATACCCGACAACCACACCAAGGTGCTACCTAGGAGGAGGGTGGGAAGAATGGCCAGGAAACATTCTCAAGGGTACGATACAGAGGCATCAAACCAGGCCAACCTTGGGATAGAAGGAGATTGAAGACATACGTAGAAGGAAGATTATTCAGCACACTATTAGCTCTGCAATTGTGCCATTCATGGCAGCTGGCGGAACTCGATGAGCTGGCCGCATGCCTCGTCCAAAGGTGACGACCCGTTTGCCTCAAAGGAAAAAATCGAAACTTGTCTCGTGATGACTGTCAAGCCAATAGATAGCCTTGCAGTGCTCACCGAACTGTTCATTGGTAGCTCCATGGTGACACCGTTTCCCCTCTACCATCCGCACAGCCGGACATGCATAGTTCGAAAAATTTGCTGGAGGATGAGGCAAATCGGGCGATGTATTAGTCCCGAACCAGTCCGTATGGTTGTGTGCATCCATGCTCGGCACCTTAGAGTGATAAAAGATGTCCATAATAAGCTAGATTAAAATACGGCATTGAAATTTGTCTCAAGCATGGACGATACTGGGTGTTGGTCCCAATACTTCGCTCTGAGGCAGACAAGGAAATTACCTGCACGAAAGCTTCTTAGCGCGGAAATTATCAAAATATGCAAAAAGTTCATCATAATAAAACCTCTGGGCTGATAGAGGAGCGAACTTTATTACACAAGGATAGAGTTACTGCGCCCTGTCAGTCATCTAGCGTACTTCAAGTCTCACCTCGATGTATTCCTCCATCCCTTCTCCAAACGGCAGAAGTGCATAGAGGACCGGGACGGTGGGGTATCGCCCGCGTATTGCTAAATCTCTGGTTCCATCAATGCAGGATGATGTTGTGCACCCGTTGCATGACTTTGAGCACATGAAGGCATCTGGCTACCAGAGGATCATTCAAGTAAACTACACAGACTACCTTGTCACATAAAAGAAACATATCAAACGCAGATTATGTCACCGAAGCGATAGAGAAGCATGGTACTATGCATATTCACACTATAATTGCCCACGACACCTCCAAATACCACGCAAATGATACTTGGCCATTTAAATGACCGTGGCATCGGATCATTTGTGAAACTACCGGATATGAACAATCTGTTGATGACTCCAATTTTTCTCGCTATACACATGACTCGTGTCTCAACAATATCAATCACCGAGTATGAACTTTTAGTTGTAAGAAGCAAGATTGCTCGGGTCGGAGCTTGATTAAGGTGTTTAAGAGTCACTTAACTCGGTACCTGATCTGTCTGTGTGACCCTTCGTACCGAGAGGTAGGAATCCTTTGCGCGCTATGATTGGAGTTCAGGCTAGTGGCGAAGGCTCTCGGAGAAAAGATTTCACAGATCATTCAGGGCAAGTGTTACGGTGGTTGAGAGAGGAACCGATTGGCTTAACCTGTTCAGCTTGCTCCCTGGGCCCGGACGGCGGAGATGGCATCATGCCTTTTGGCCGTCAATCTTCAATAACTCCAAGAACCCTCTGAGTCCTCCTCGTTTCCCAGCCCATGTGCAGACGATAGAAAACGGAAGCCGTGCTACAGAACAGGCATCCCTCCGACGGGTAAGCACACCTGATTTATATCGGAACCGATTCCGTTTCATCCACTACGCTTGGATACCTCCAACAATCTAGCTCCCGTATACGTGGCATATACTCCCGAAGTCAACTCCTTTTTAATTTCGTTTTTTTAGAGAAATAAACAAATTTGTACTCACTTGTATCTATTCAAGCCCTCACTAAAAGCCACAATGGGAGCGAGCCACCCTCTCGTATCTCGAAGCCGGGTAGTTGCAGTGAACCTTGGATCATCATCACCGTGTATACGGGCATTGGCCTATTAGATAGTTCTTGCCTTTCACAAAGTCCATAAACTTTAGCAAATAATTGTTGCAGTACCACTGCATCATTGCTTAAGCCCGTTCCCATCCTGTGTTGCCGCCGCTTATTTTTCCTCGGTTTCAAGATAACGATGCCACATCGAGGAGTGTAAAGTATCTAGGCCTTCGAAGGTTGTGGGTTAAGAACTACATTAGAGAGAGCTGATCCTCGGCCCGTATGGCCATGTGACCGGTGTGTAGTGTGTTGCAACTGTAATATCTGCCGAGTCACAAATGTCACCGAGTGTGTCGGTGACATCCCATGCGAGGACATCATACAAGTACCAGTAGAGCGTCCCGGGCTGCCCAGGGGAGAGCTAAAAAGCAGTGATACTAATGTCTGCACCTGGGAACATGTCTCTTTTCTTTAAGCAAGCTAGTACAAATATAGAGTAATTCGTGCACAACCGTGAGCATTGAAACGATTAGACTACTACAAACTGTTCAAGATAGCCTATTCAAAAGAACCACACAGAAAGCATCGACAAATAAGTAACACCACGGGTCGTCAATTCGTTCAGACTAGCATGCTAGGAAGATACTATGAAACTATAATGATAAATCAACAAACTTGCATCCCAACATCGAATCCCCAAAAATAAAATCCTAAATGACGCCTGATCCTTCTCTATCCTGGTGCAGCTGTGCAGGGTATCTTTTGAAAACATTTGGGGTCTATTTCCCCTCAGAGTTTGAGTATTGTGTGTGCTTAATATCGTCGGATCCCGAGGAAGAGAAGCTAGTTGGGGTACCAGCATCTGGCCCAATGCTTCCCCTTGAGCCCTTTTGTCGAATCGCGAGTCGGGTGCGGGGATGTGAAGGGACGGGAGCAAGGTATTTGTCCAACAACTCGCTCAAAATTGGGGATCGTACTGGTTTTGGAAGGTAATTGTTCATGCCAGCCTCCAGGCATTTCTCTCTGTCGCCTTCAATGGCACTTGCGGTCATGGCAATGACGAGAACCTCATTCACGTTCGGATCAGGATCTCGCCGAAGTTCCCGAGTGGCATTGTATCCATCAAGCGTCGGCATCATGACATCCATTAAAACGACATGGAATGGGTTGCCTTCTTTGGACTTTGCACGCAATGCGTCCACGGCTTGTTTGCCATCGCTATACGCTTCGCAGTGAAGGCCAAGTCCGTTCACAAATTTGACTGCAATCTTTTGGTTGATCGGATTATCTTCAGCAATGCAAACTTTGATTTGGTCACGGGGGATTTGGCTGAGATCTCGCGCCTTTGCCTTGGCCTCTGCTTTGTTTTCCGTCTTACTTAAATCCTGCGACCAGGCCGCCTTGACCGCTGTCTTCTTGGGCGCTTTATTGAATACCAAGTGGAATGTCACTGTGGTTCCAATGCCGGACTCGGAATCAAGCCAGATGGCACCCCCAAGAACATCTTCAATGATTGCTTTGCAGATACTGAGACCTAGTCCACTGCCGCCGTAGGACCTTTCCGTCGATGGGTCCGCCTGTGAGAAGGGTCGGAACAAACGTGCTTTTTGCTCCTCGGGAATGCCAATACCGGTATCAGACACTGAACATTCTAAGCGAACGCGGCCTTTGCCTTCTCGAGCAACCCTCGCCTTGACTGTGATGGATCCCTTTGGCGTGAACTTGTAGCTGTTGCTAAGCAAGTTCATGAAAATTTGATGGAGACGAACAGGATCTCCGAGAACAACAAGCTCCGGTGGAACACGCTCCAGGTCCTCAATTGTGTCCAGGTCACGTTCTCGGTGGGTATATCGAAGAGCACGAATAACTTCGGAGATTGTCTCCTTAAGGTTGAGCGGGACTGTGGAAATCTTCATCTTCCCAGCTTCCAGCTTGGAGAAGTCGAGAATGTCATTGATGAGAGTAAGTAAAGTGTCCGCGCAGACACGAATGGACTCCACGTATTCATCCTGCTCTCTGTTCAGCTGGGTGCCCTTGAGTAGCTCAGAAAGGCCAATAACGCCATTCATGGGAGTACGAAGATCGTGAGAGATATTTGCGAGGAAAATGGACTTTGCTCTGGCCGCGTCTTCCTTGAGTTTGACGTTATGTTTGGCCTCGGCTTCAGCCACCTTTGCCTTTTGCTCTGACTCGCGGGCTTGTGCGAGGGCGCGCTTTTGAGATTCTATCATAGAAGCGTTCTTGGCACTGACCTTGCGTATCTCACGGAAAAGCAAGGCATTTGATAACGAAATTCCTATCTGGTTGCAAAGCAGGTGCAAAACGACAACATTTCGTTGGGTAAACCAATTTGGCTTTCCCTCCAAATGAATGACACCAAGAAGATGATCTGCCTGAACAATCGGAAGAGCTATGACAGACCGTCCAAGAGGAAAGTTGGCATGGTAAGCCTCGTTCACGTTGGAGAAGCGTTCGTCATCAAGTACATTGTGGACGAGAACTTCTTCCTTAGTGCGCATGACGTAGTGGGTGATTTCTTCTGCCATGCGGCCCTCGAGGTCAGAGAATGGCCGACCATCTGGATAAGATTTCTGGCCCTTTTCAGCATCTGCAGCTGCGGCAATGGCAAAGCCGTGCTCGTCGAAGTCCGTGGCAATGACAGCAAAATCGGAGCCGTTGCATGATTCAAGAATGATCTCTAGCATTTTTGTGAAAAGTTTGTCGATCTGGAGTTCCGATGACATGACCTGGCTAGACTCAAGGATGCTGGAGAGGTCTATGATGTCTATCTCACTATTAGTTTGCTGGAAGTTCTCTAGCTCGGAAATTATGCGCTTACCTAGACCGACACTTGAGATATCCATGGACCTCTCACCTGCCGTGACACCGTTCTGCTCGATCCAACGCTGCCTCCTCTCGTCTTCTTCGATCTGCGAAGGGATGGCATTCTCCTCTTGAACAGCATCACGGGTCATTTCAAGTAGTGAGTCAACTGTTTGACAGCCAATATCGACTGTTCTAGCAGATGTGGCGGTTTTGAGAAGCCACTCATGCTTCTCTGCGAGCATTGTTGCCTTCCCACCCGCACTTATAGAGCTCCACGCTGCAATGGCATCTAACATAACAGATCTAGCAGCTCGTTTTGCACCGCGCCTAACTAAGAACTCTCCCTGCAACTCAAGTGCAAGCGCCTCCTCCAATGGCCATCCGTGGATTTGAGAATGGTCAGTTGCAGCTTCATAGGCTTGGATTGCAGCACTATGATCGTTTCGGACTTCAGAGATGAGGGCCTCTAGTATCAAGGCCCACATGCCATAATTTGCTTCTGAGGCTGTTCTAGCAAAGTCAATCACCTCCTTGTATCGTAGAACCGTGTCCATTTTGCCGTCGAGATAGCCTTGAGATGGAAAGTCGTTGTGAAGTGTCAAGATTGACACAGCCAAATAGAAATAAATTGCATAAGTCACTCGCAAAGACCAAAGCCTGTATGCGGTGTCTAGGAGCTGTGTTCCAACCTGAATGGCTTTGACATGGTGGCCATATAGACACAAGGGGATCATGGAAAGACCTAAGTAGATATCGCGAGGCCTGTCGACGTTACTGGCATTTGCTTCCAGGTAGGCCATGTAGGAACTTGTTTTGTGTTCGTCGTCGGACATGACATTGTCAGCGGACCGATAATCCGTTTTGCCTTGCAAGGATCGCGCAACTTGCCTATATTCATATTAGCGATGGCTTAGGCCAGAAGAAATCGCAAAATGATACGAACCGAACAGCTAGTATACTAGCGCCACCGCGCGTGTCCTTGCCCCAAAAGGGAACTTCTTCTGGAGTCTCCACACAAAACACCTCCAACTGGGCCATGTCTTGTCCGAGATAGAGCCTAGTCATGGCCATTGACGAGATGCTCACAAGAGTGATATACGGGTCGCCCATTGAGAAGCAAGCCTCGAGCGAGGCTTCAACGGCCGGCAAGGTTGATGCCATCGAGACTCGCAGGTGACTAACATAAAGATTATGAACGATGGAACCTCGGCTCTGGGTCCAGAGCTCAGAAGAACGCTCAAGCAATGAGAGAGAAAGATCGCTAAGTTTGGCACCAAAGTCAAGGTCCCGGAAGCGGCTCAGGGCGATCATGGCAAGATGTGAACAGCCGATAGAGATTTGAGTGAATCCCCCTCTGAAAATATGAATGTTCATCATTTCAATGGCCATTCGGTAGAAGGTTAAAGCATCATCCCAATACGTGACGGCCATTGCCTCGGACATGACAGCTCCTATCGTTACCAAATTAGGATCCTTGCTGAGTGGCTTCTGCGAGATCGCATCAAATCCTGCAGATTGGAGATACAACTTGAGTCTGTGGTAAGCAGCATCACACTCTTCGTAGGAGGTCGGTGCACGGAGGTGAACTCCAAGCTCATCCAAGCAACTAAGTAGTGATTCCATCGACCGAGGATGATCTCCTAGTTGAGCAAATATTTTGGCTTTGATTACCCAAGCCCTTGACTTGCTCACTGCATCCTTGCCGTGGGCAAAAACAGCATCGATCAATGTAAGGGCATCGTCATTTTGACCTTGAGACCACGCCATTTCCGCTGTCGCAATGAAGAGACGCATGGTTTCGTCGTAGTAAACGTCAATCTGACGGGCATCCCAAGGGTCATTTTGAAGAAGGGCAATACAGTGACGGAAATACCAGAGAGCAGTGGGCCGGGCTCCGGACTGCGCAGCTGTCTGGCCAGCTTCCCATAAGATTCGTCGGTAATCAACTCTTCGCCCAACTCGGGATTTGATGGTTCGTGAGGCGAGCGCCACGTGATGGGCCATTGAATACAGACTTCGAGAGTCATGATAGTATTTCATCAGAGTCTGGGAAATGATGAAGTGCATCTTCTCGACACTTCGGCTCTCGCCCAAGGAGAGAGCAGCCTGTGCAAGGCGGTCATTGCCAAACTTGAACTCATCATCGGTTCTGCCCGTGTTCAAAAGGTTCGCCTGAACCAGGTACTGTAGACCGACAACGATATCACCTTCCGACTGTCTCATCAACATGGAATTTCGCGGACATGTGAGATCAATCTCTCCGTCGTCGTCGTCCGAGAAAAAGAGAAACTCGCTTGTCAGAAGTTTTTGGACCAACGAGAATGAAAATGGACTTCCTAGGAGAGCACCCCAAACCATGATTGATCGTGCAGCAGATGGAATCTCCTGCAGGCGTTTAGTGAGGAAGCCTAATCCGAGGCCTTCGCCATAGACAGGGGCTACAAATTCCGTGAAAATCCTATCGAGATCAAATAGCCACTGCGAGTCCTTCCAAGAATACCAAAGACAGTTCTTCCGATAGCAGGTTTCAAGCATCACCCTCACATAGAAGGGATTTCCTCGGCTTTTTTCCTGAATAACAGCAGTGAGTGGGGTGAGTGTCGAATTGGGCTCTTGATGCATTGTGGCAGCAATAAACTCCGTGATCTCGCCTTCTCCAAGTGGCTGGAGATCAATGCGGGTAACGTTAGAGCTTTCCATCTCGAATAGAGTTTTCACTTGCTCGGAAGCAATCTCATCCTTGCGACTTGTGAGGATAAGTACACAAGACAACTTGGCCCTAATAATGTTCAAAACGAGTTCTAGGGTCTCGTCGTCTGCATACTCGAGATCATCCAAGCACACAGTTATGAGCCTGTACTGACAAATCGTTCTCATGATCTCCAAGAAGATATCCATGAGGCGCATATTGTTTGATGCTGCATTTGACAGAAAGAAATCTACTGATGATTGGCCCTGGTCAAGCCAAGGAATATGGATATGCTTAGCTGGTTCACCCTTCGTTGGGTCAAGCTTAGGTTGTGAGCTGCCGACAGTCCGGAGTGACGATGGCTTGTACTTCACACCAGGTGACATGAGTTGTTCGGGTAGGTCTAACACTCTGTGAAGTGTAGGCCATATTGGACGCAGAGCCGCTCGGATACTATTGTGATATTCGGTCGTGACATCCCTCTCGGAGAATATCTGACGCAAGAGACTAGCAAGAATCTTGGCAAAGGGCTCAAACGGGACTCGTTTCGCACGGTCAAGTCTTGATATTGCGATAAACCCAATTTTACGGATGATTGGCTGAACCCGATTCAGAAGGTCCGTTTTTCCAATGCCGGCAGCGCCATTGATTGTTATGACTTCACATCGTCCATTTCGGCGAGTCTTTGCGGAACTCTTCTGCTTTGCTAGAGAGCCCAGAGAGTCTGGTTGACTGAAGGCATTGGTTGAATGCTGGCTGTTGCTACCGGTGTGAATAGATGGATGACTCTCTCTGTCGGTGTTGTAAGAGGATCGAGAATGGGAAGGGCTTTTGGTTTTGCTGTACAATGAATTCAGGGGTATTTCTTGGCTGGTTGGGATTGGCCCCGGTTTGGGTGTTGATGAGTCCGCATCAGTGGTAACAGTTGATTCATGAGTGCCGACATGGGCTAGATGATAGCTTGTCGCATTAGAGCTGGTCCGAGGGGGTAGGTGGAATGATCCAGAGTCACTGGACATAGAGGCAAACTCAAAGCTGTCAACACGGCCGTCCGAAATGGACGATGTTGAAGCTAGTGCATGCGCAGTTCCTGGGCTTTGTGAGGACGCTTTGGCGAGGGCAGATGATTGGCGCTTCTTGACTTTGTCAATCACGCTGCAGATAAGTTCGTACTCTCTCTGTCGACCAAACATTTGTGATGGAAGGGTGAAAAATGAGGAGACATCCTGCTGTGCAATCTGAAAGTTATTCAAAGCTTCGCCATCGCCATCGCCTAGCAATTGGGCGATTTGCATCAAGTCTTTCTTGGCAGATGAAATGGTGTGGTAGCGATCATGTACCACTTTTTGTGTCATTTTCTGGACCACGGCCGAAAGCGCGTCGGGAACGTCCATTCTCTTGGAAGAGATTGGTGTCAATTTCTTGCCGAGTACATTCTGAACAACGTCCATAGGGTCCGTGCCCTCAAATGGCAATTTTCCAACCAGCATCGACCAAAAGAAAAGGCCCAGGGCGTAGATATCTGTGCGACTGTCCGGTTCCGTGGGCATTCTGCCTGTCTGTTCAGGTGCAATGAATTGCAGCTTGTATTTGGCACCAAGCTCTCGGGAAACCGAGGACCAACCTTCGCTGAGAACATTGTCGAATGAGCGTGCACCGTTGCCAATATTTGAGAGTTTGACAGTCCCGGTTTCGGCGCAAAAGTGAAACGCATCACCACGAATCTCTCCGTGTACCGTCTTCATCCCATAGTGCAGTATCTCTAGACAATCACAGGCACCAACTGCAAAATCCAAAAAAGCGGACAGGTCGACCTGTTCGTTAGGGGTTGTGTTATTGTCGCCTCTTGCCCCAGCCACAAATGATGCTGGGCCGAAGGTGACTATATCTCGCAACATGTCATGGCCGGGATGCTCAAAAATAGCCACTAGGAGTGTCGAGTTGTCCCCAGAACCCGGGGGTAGCCTTATAAGGTCAATAGGCCGCACGGTATGGTTGCATTCAGGGTCCGAGGATTGCACAATCGATCTCAACATATGAAATTCGCGTTCGAGTCGAACTACGTTGGTAGAGATGCGCGCAACAACTGAAATCCATATTTGCTCCTGGTCGCCTCGAGAGAGAGACAGCTCACTGCTAGTTTCACTGACACTGTGGCGCCGGTTGAGGCTGCGAGCGGCCAAGCGAAGGTCGATACGTGGGGAATTGCGAGTGAGGCTGGATGGGCCGGACGAAGCGGGGCCAGAAGAGGTCGCGACCGGGGTAGAGAGATCTGCTTCAATAGCATGGCGGAATCCAGTGATGTGCCAGTGATTATAGGTCGAGTGAAAGGGCTCCACCGACTGGTCCCAGGTGAAGCCCGGCAGCTGGCTAAGACGGTCGAAAAGCCGGGCTGGCGGAAGCGGCAAGTCTTCGCTCAGATAATTGCTTTCCTCCATCGCCAGATCAGTAAAGTTCCCACTGCCCGAGCGACCATGGGCAGGACTCATCGGGTCCGGGAGAGGAGAGATCGAAGGTTTCAGGCAACGAGAGGCCGCGGTGGGATGGACATGAAGGCTGGACGGCACGTGCGAGGAGGGGGAATTCAATTCTCTGGTTGTGATCGAGCGTTATAGCGATGTAAGGTTGAAGGACGACTGACGACCACCACAAGCCACTGACATCTGATCAGTGATCAGTGATCATGGTGAGTGACCTCTACCAACGCGGGCACTGCAGGGTATGTGCGGAAAATCCATTCTTCCGGTGGGCCCAGAACGAGAGCAGACACGTACTACTAGTAGTAGTATCATCTTATAACTAGTTAGTACTAATACTACTGGTGCTAGTTGATGGAAATTAGAAATTGGAATATTCATTGTAACAACTCGAAACTTCCAGACTGTTCGTGTCCTGAATTTACGCCTTTCTAGGAGGTGCGGAAAAACAGTTTGAACAGAGTCTATTTCCAGTGTCAGTTCCCATTTGGCGTAAATGACAATGACATTAGCCACCTGGCGGTGGGAGAGCCATTGTCAAGGCTACCTAGATAAACCTGGGATCCGACCCGAGGCAACCTTTTCAAGTTACGAGTATTAGTAGTAGTATCAGTAGTAGTACGTTTCAACATTGTCATATACTCCAGGGGCCAGGGCTTCTCTAGTCATGGTCCGGCTGCGGAGAAACCTTGGAACCGTGGGTACCAGGAATCCTACTAGTACGGTCGTGTCCCGTGCCTTCTTACTCTACTTATACCCTTTACTTGCAGTTATGCCAGATGATGGTGGCTGACCGGGGACCGTCTCAGGTCTGTATGCTGATCGGATGACCCGGTGCCCTGATCGCGTAGGACCAAGTCGGTTGCGCTGCAAAAAAGGGGGCAGGCGCCGCAGACCCATTCCGGGGTGCGATCTTATTCGAGCCGGGCGCCACCAGTGGGCGATCACTCTCGTTTACGGTTTCCAAAGGGGCCGCTCCCCCAGAGTCCGAATTACCCTAGTTTTCTAGAACAACCGCTAAGGCGACTATCGCTGCACCACGACGTAGCTAATTTTGGGATTGATCACCAAGGGAGAGAGGTCTCGGACTTGGAGATTGAAAGGTCTAGACCAAGCCGAAGAATTCAAGTACCCCCTGCTCTGCCAGTGCAAAGAGTGTACTCGTACATATGTACGATACTGTACAGTACTAAACAGACCATGACGTAGCAGGTTGGCTGGTGAACTGTGTGACTACTCGTGCAGTACATAGCACTCAGTCTGATGGTAGGGCGGGGCCTCGTGGGAAACCACCGGGTCCACCAGGGGTAAGTGAAACTGTCAGGCATCAGCAGTACGTTTCTGTAGTGAAGGCAGACTGGAGACCAGCACTGCCTTATCATTTGGACTGGCAAGTCTTCGATACTCGCTGCAGACTTTAAATTGGGCGTGGTCAGCGGTGGATCGGAGGTACCTGGTACCTGAGCATGGGCTGAAAGAGGGATGAGGGTGCAGAAGGGAAGAAGGGAGGAAGGGGATAATGTAATATAAGTCTACTCCGTACTCGTCAGAGTCCTCACTCATATAGTATAGTATACTAATACTGGTATACTACATACTACTGTGTAAGTCAGCGGTGACGAAGGTTTATAATAAACAGGCCCACTACGTCATGGAATCCACTTGGTTCTCAGCGCCTTCAACCTTCAGCCCACTTAACGCCCACCCTGGGCGATCCAAGCAAAATGGGCGGGTACTGACGCCAGTTCGAACTCCTCTCCTCTCCTCTCTCCTCCTCTTTTCTCTTTCCCCTCCCCCCAAATGACTGGTCAACCACAACGTGACCATCCTTCCCTCTCCTCCCATACTACTGTACACCAATAATCTCCAGAGTACGAGTGATCTCTCCCCACTCCACTCTGCCTTCTTCTCTCCTCCGACTCCCCCCCCAATAACCCTACACCCACATCGTTCCTATCCCCTGGTCTCCAACATCAAAACCTTATACCTCACCCAGTCTCGGATTCTATATCGACCTGACGACACTTCGCCCCTCTGATTCCCTGTCCTTGCATTTCGCCAGGCGTTTTCCTGTCCGAGCTTTTGTTTCCTCCGATCTGACACATACTCACTCACTCACACGGTGTTGACACACCCCTCTCTTCCCCTTCCATCCCCGGTTCATTGTGACCGAAGAATGAACATCCGAGTTCTGAGCTTGCTCATTGTCGCCCGGGTGTACTGATTTTCTCTTCAACCGGCGGAGTGAGAGAGAATGGGGGACGTGCATAGCAGGAGAACTCCTCCATTTCCTTCTCCAACCGAGACCGTCTCGCCCGTCGCCATCCCGCCGCCTCATAATTTGCATCTATCGCGATCATCCTCGACATACCGACACTCCTACGAACCTGAATATGTGACTGGAATCTCGTTAGATGGGCTGCCCCGTGGCGTGGATACATCGTTGAAGGAGCCAGCCCAAAAACTTCATTTCTCGCGTGGAGATTCCGCTGAGCAGGTGGAGGGGTTGACACCGGTCACAGAAGATCACCAGGGTGCAAGTGACCGGCCAGAAGACCAGGGCCGTTCATCCCAAACTTTAAAGGAGCTGCGCAGACAAATGGAGGAGCTGCTTGTTTATCAACAGATGCAGCAAAGTCAGAATCAACACTCGTCCTCCACGCAAGTTGGACAATCTTCTCCACCTCCAAACGAAACTCCTCGGAAACGCCGTCTGTCAAACACGTCCCCTGCAGAGATACCGGTCACAATAGTGCAACCTTCCTCTGGATCCATAGGTTCCGGGGGTACAATTATAGGCGTCGATAACTCTCTTTCTGCCAACCAGGTCGCGACTCAAACCCCATCCTATCCCTTCCCGCGTGAACATAACCAGGCCAAACCATCAAAAGCAGCCATGGAAAAAAAAGGACCCCAGGGCCAATTTAGGTTGAAGTTTCCTGCCGACAGGCTCCGTGCCTCCCCCGCAACCCAAACACCGGATGGAATACCAACGTTGCCGAAGCTGCCAGGTCAACGGCCGAAATTTTGCCCGCCACTTGATGATACTCCCGCCGAGGACGCAGAAGTCGCGACGCCAAACCTTTACGACCTCACTTTGAAATTGAATGCAGACCCGGGGCTTGAGGCATGGTGGACAAATCTCATCGAAATCTTCCAGACGCACTATGGAGCGGAACGTGTCACGCTGGCTGTCCCTGGGGACGCGACGGACCTGGAGAATGTGCCATGGGGACAAAAGGCAATTTTCAATGGACATGTGGAGGCGGCTACGAACAATGGCCAGATTCCTTCCCGCCAAAATGACTCTGCCCCCGAAATTACGAGCTCCCGTACAATGAATAGTGATGAATTGGGGCATAGACAAGAAAAGGACCTGGCTCCCAAGCCTAGGACCCCTGGGACTGCTCCACCGATGGTTCGACCGGCTTTAGAATCGCGTCATTCTTTTGCCGGGTTTCCCCAGAGCAAGAAACACCGCGCAATCGAGATAGATCGACAGCAGCATCTGCCGAAGCCAAACACCATCAAGCACGAGAAAAAACACGCTCGAATTGCCGAGCAGCCAGATCTTGCTGCCAGTCACATTGATTCTAAGGATTCACCAAGAAATTCACTTGATCCAATTCGACAAGCTGTTTTCCCGATCCCGAGACCACTAGAGAACGAGCCTGATCCACTTATCAAGCGCACCGGAGTTGTCAGACTTTTTGGTCGAAGCAATCCTATCGTTCTTACTCGTGAATACACGGAAAATGAACCTACGCGCGTTTCACAGCCATCAGACAGGGTCGCTCGGAGCCCATTAGAAACGGTGCAGGTCACACCCGGCGCCGAAGGCCCTGGTGAACCCCAGCCTATTGCTGGACAGCAGAAGAACCCTATCGCTCCTAATTTGCGAGAATTCGACGAATACGAGCAAATACCACAATCTCCATGGTCTCAGTCGCCTGCACCATCACCTGCCCCGCGAACACATGCAGACTCCAATCCTTTCTTCAGTAGCCATTCGGTCGACGAAATGGCCTTTGCAAAGAACCCTCCCGAGCACGACTATTCCAATGTACAGCCCCTGGAGGCCATTGGAATTGATTATTCGAAGACGGTGGTCCACATTCCTTTACTTCATGGCGGCCAAGCCAATCATGGCTCTTCGTCAACCTTGAGATTCCCCGTTGCCATCGTCTCACTGCTGTCAACGATAGTGCCTTATCCATCTAATCTACGGCAATCCCTGGCTCTGCTGATGCCACACCTCACAACGTCCTTCTGCCTGGCTCAACAATACAGTCAGCTCGAACGTCAGATAACCTCCAAAGTGGAAGCACCGCGATACGGACATCTATTGGGACTAGGTGGAACCTTTTCCGACGCGAGCAGCGAGCTAGAACTCGTGGCAGGTCTCAGTGGTCATGTCGGCTATTCTGTCGGCGACGAGAGTTCCATGTCTGCCCGAGCTAGCATGACTAGTCCCAGCGATCGCTCGTCAACGAAGTATAGCCCTGTAGTCTCAAATATGGGGACGCCAGGCTTTGACCTTGGTCAAGTTGGATTATGTTCGAGCAATCAGTCTCCGGCTTTGCGCTCTAGCGATATCTCAGATGGTTATTTCAATGTTCAAAATCAGCAGTCCAAGCTACCACGCGACAACATCTCACAGCAACGTCACCGTCTCTCCAAGTCAATTGTCAATACGGACTATACAGAGAGAATGACCGGGAAACCTTCCACGGGCGAAGAAAACAATCCACATGATCCCAATATCAATGTCTCGCCTTTAAATGAAATGCGGCCACCCTCGGCCTTTTCCCCGACCCAGCCACCGTCTCGCCAGGCGTCGACGAATTCCTTCTTCACCCAGCTGCAGCGCGATTTAACCCGGCAAATTCCTGACACCATCGCCCAACTAATGCTCAACTCTGTTCCCCTTCATCTTTTTCTAGCAAAGCCTCAAAGCGGTGAAATGATATGGACAAATACCAAATTTGACGCATACCGAAGAAGCAAACCGCAAGAACAGAAACTTCGAGATCCATGGCAAAACATCCATAATAGCGAAAGGGATCATGTGTCGAGCGAATGGGCCAATGCGTTGCGAACTGGATCGCAATTCACTGAAAGAGTACGCGTGCGAAGGTTCAATGACGAAACCGCCTATCGTTGGTTCATCTTTCGGGCCAACCCGCTTTTATCAGCAACGGGAGAGGTTTTGTACTGGATTGGTTCATTCCTTGACATCCATGAACAGCATATCTCCGAGCTCAAGGCCACCCAAGAGAGAGAAAAGTTCGCGACCGATGCGAAATACCGCGCATTCTCGAATTCGATTCCACAGGTCGTCTTCGAGGCAACCGAGAATCGCGGACTCATATTTGTCAACGAGCAATGGAATCTTTATACCGGCCAAAATCTAGCAGAGGCTCTTGATCTTGGATTTGCCAAGCATGTTCACCCCGATGATCTCGAAAAATGCGGTGAAATTTCTTCCCAGACAACACCAAGGCATAATGATACGAACAAGTCTACGCCTTCAGATTCTGGCTTGGAAACCCATGGTGTCTCATCTGCCCTTGACGAGTTGGTGAAGCGTGGCGTGGCATCCCTACAGAAGGATGAAAACGGCCGTGTGTTTTACTCGACGGAGATTCGTCTTCGATCTCGGGGAGGGGATTTCCGTTGGCATCTAGTTCGTTTGGTATGTGTCGAGACGAGCAGCTTTGGTAGCGAAGAGGCTTCTTGGTATGGCACATGCACCGACATCAATGACCGGAAGAACCTTGAGCGGGAGCTCAACAAAGCAATGAGCCAACTGAACAATCAAATGGAGTCCAAGACTAAGTTCTTCAGTAATATGTCCCACGAGATTAGGACTCCCCTGAACGGAATCTTGGGCACCATTCCATTCATTCTCGACACCCAGCTTGACAGTGACCAAAGGCGAATGCTCGATACGATTCAGAATAGCTCCACTAATCTCCGGGAACTTGTGGACAATATTTTAGACGTATCTCGCGTGGAGGCGGGTAAGATGTCTATGGTGAACTCTTGGTTCCATGTCCGCTCCATGATCGAGGACGTAATCGACACAATCGCCTCCCGGGCAATCGACAAGGGTCTCGAGATAAACTATCTAATGGAAGCCGACGTCCCTGCCATGATGATTGGTGATCGATTCCGTATCCGTCAGGTCCTGATCAATCTTGTCGGCAACGCGGTCAAGTTCACTTCACAGGGTGAGGTCTATATTTGCTGCAGTCTCCATCGCGACAAACCTGTTAATCTCAAAGAAACGGAAGCCCTTTTGAACTTCGATGTCATTGATACTGGCAAAGGATTTAGTTCGAAGGATGCGGAGCGGCTGATGCAGCGATTCAGTCAGCTGGGAGAGAGTGGGTCACAGCAGAATGCTGGCAGTGGCTTAGGTTTATTTCTCTCTAAACAGTTGGTTGAAATGCATGGCGGAAGCCTCACGCCGAGCAGCAAAGAAGGCCAAGGTGCGAAGTTCTCCTTTAATGTCCGAGTGGATGCACCCCCTCCTCCTTCGCCATCTGAGAGACCCCAACTGCTTCGCCAGGCCTCCACTGCTTCTAGGAGACCTGTTGGATCCAGGACTACGTCGTACGATCGATCCTCTCTCCAAATACCGAAGAGTTTCGAACCCAAGCTTCAGGACCCCACAGCTCTATCACCGGATCCCGATTCGCCGATACTCCAGTCGCCCATCGATAGCAGTGGTCTAGACGCTCCTTCTGCTATGTCCTCGGCACTTCAGACTCCGGATGTCTCAACTGCACACATGCCACATCAATTCGGCCAAGAACACAAACCAAAAGCAAGCGCAAATCCTTCCCCGGTAGGTTTTTCCGACGCACCTGCACGCCAAACGCCGTCGCCTTCTCAAGGTGCCTCGTTTCCCGGCAAGCTACCTGCGAGCTCTCCAGGAGTTCCCTCGCATGGTCCTTTCTCTGTCGTCATCTTGTGTCCGCTCGACAATACCCGGAAAGCCACCCAGCAGCACATCGAGAAGGTCGTTCCGCATGAGATTCAATTCACCATTACTACATTCTCCGATGTGGATGAGTTGAAGGACATAACGCAAAGTCAGGATGCGAAGTGCACCCATCTGGTTTTGAATTTGCCCGCGACCGACGACATCTTGGAGGTAATCCAGCACGTCTCAGACATTGATGCAAACACAGCACCCGTGGTAGTCATCATTTCGGACTTGTACCAGAAACGCCAAATCAGTACTCGCGTCAAAGAATTGGCAGCTACCGGCAAACAGGTGTTTATCGTGCCAAAGCCTGTCAAACCCTCTGCTTTCTCCACAATATTTGACCCTGATAGCAAGCGCGAACTGAGCAAAGATCGCAACCAAGACATGGCGCGAGAGATCAACAATAACTTCAAGACCGTGTCGAAGATGGTCAAGGAAGTCCTTGGTAACAAAGGTTACCGCATCCTGCTTGTCGAAGACGATGAGACCAATCGTGACGTACGTAACAAAGCAAACCACCCAAAACAAACATCTGGAAGTTTACTAATTTTCTGATAGGTGATGCTGAAGTATCTTGACAAGATTAAGCTCATGTCAGAGACCGCTTCCAACGGCCAAGAATGTACAGACATGGTCCTTTCCAAAGAACCAGGCTACTACTCTCTTATAATCGTGAGTCAACTCAGTGTCTGCCTACAAATGGGCCTGGGATCACAAACAGTACTAACCTTTTGTATTCTCAGTGTGACATCCAAATGCCGATCAAGAATGGCTACGATACTTGTCGAGAAATTCGGGAATGGGAGCAGAAGAACCATTACCCCCAGATCCCGATCATGGCCTTGTCAGCCAACGCGATGACCGATCAGATCGAAAATGCCGCACAAGCGGGCTTCAACGACTATGTCACCAAGCCCATCAAGCACAATGAGCTTGGCAAGATGATGATGGGCCTTCTCGATACCAACAAACCGTTATTGCTTCTTCGCGACCGCCTCCACCCTGGAAGTGACAAAACTGCATCTGCCCGGCGTTGATGCTTCATCCTTCATTGGTGGCCACCTTTTCCGACATGGCGTTTTTATACGAATTTCGCTCGATGATTCCCACAATCTTTTGCATATTTTTCGCATTTTATCGCCGGCACATGATCAAGCGGATACCTCCTTTTTGCATGACTTGTTTGCTCTTCGAACTCGTTTCTGGCGAGCACAGTGTGGCAGCAAGGAGATGTGAACTCTTTTGATGAGTTTTACACCAGAATTTGATTCCATCAAATTTACTTGCCTTTTACCCTGCGCACCTTTTCTCACACCACCCTTTTCCCAATTCTCTAACAGGCTAGAAGGTTTTGTGCATTGTCTGCATTTTCATTGGGAATTGAGCATTTATCGCCATCCTACAGCATATCCATTGGGTCGCCAGACGCCATTGTATTATTTGATTTTCCCTTCCTTTTCTGTGTGGTTTTGCTTTCGACTCTGAGCGCTTGGCGTCAGTGCTGGGATACGGCCTTTGCCCTTTTCTATTTTATTCACCCCTTTAAGCCTTGTGTTGTTTCCTTTTCCACGTGATACCAGATTACGAGCGCGCAACGACACCTTTCTATCTTCTCAATCTGTATTTATCATTAACTTTTCACCTCGACGCCATTTCTTTCTTGCTCCTAATGTTGACTAAGCCAAGGGAGTCCGCTCCCAATTGATAAAAAAGGCCGATGACATTATTAATTCAGTATGATTGTTTCTACTATTCTCCTAGTATGATTTCAGGCTGCTTATTGATTACCTTGGCTCCAGCCCTGGAGGGACGGTCATCAACTTGAAAGTGGCTTCAGGTTTTAGCAATCGAGCCCTAGCCTTAGAAACATAGTTAGATCAAGATGAAGTCTCGGTCTGACAAACCCAAGTTTAACGGGGTTGGTGACAGTCAAGGTTTCGATCAAACGCCATCAAAAACATAACGAGCATCAAGGGG
>JAVMSB010000096.1:0-96647 GCA_031761475.1 Penicillium pancosmium
CCCCAGCACATTTTCCCCCCAGAGACTGAGAATTGGTGAGCGACATAGGATTCCTCATTCTGCCATGTTGTCGAGATATTCCAGCGTGAACCCGAACTCTGGAATATACACAAAACCTGAACAGCCCGCTCTGGTCTACGGGTCTTTGACATACGTTCGTGCACAAATCGTGCATCATGCTAGACTCGTACTTGCACGCGCAGTCACAGTTGCGGTGCGCTATACCGCTATCCGGAGACAGTTTCAAGATCGAGATGGCGACAAATGTGGTCCAGAAATGGCAGTCCTTGACTACCCCACAGTTCAGATACGCATTTTACCTTTGCTGGCCACTGCGTTTGCATTGCATTATACAGGGCAGTCGATGCGTGCTATCTATCAAAGTACCCGTGAAGATGTTGAACAAGGAGATTTTCGTTCCTTGGCCCATATGCATAGTATGTCTTCCGGACTGAAGAGTCTCTGCACTATGCTTGCTGCGGACGGAGTTGAGACATGTCGTCGCGCGATGGGAGGGCACGGCTTTGGCGGTGGGAGCGGTCTCATTCAGCTAAATAATGACTACCTCTCAAAGCCAACGGTCGAAGGTGATAATTGGATGATCACTCAGCAAGTGGCAGCCTACTTGATCAAGAAAATGACTGCGGCAGTCGACTCGCTCGCGAGTCCTACCAGCGACAAGACCGATGAAATTTTCAAGGAATTTATCCGAAATCGTAGCAATGGACCCTCGCCTACTGGTCTTGATGTGCTAGCAAGTGATCAGGATGTCGTCAAAAGCTTCGAGCTTCGTGCCACTGCCTTGGTGAGCGTCAAATCCTTTTCGACTGCCTGGTGTGACCAGTGCATTTCAGATTATCTGACAATATACAGACATATGATGTGTATGAACAACGCGTGCTTAAAAAGAAGAGCTGGAACAGTCTACTCATCCAGCTTCATAAGCTGAGCAAGGGTAAGTCAAAAAATGTAGCGATTGATACATTCATCGCTGATAAATCTTTTTAGCCCAATCTCAGTCAATCTTAGTTACCAAATTTTTCGAATCGTTATCAACTGACAACTCTCTCTCGGGTTCTACGAAGAGCATCATGTGGGAACTCTTCCGGCTTTTTGCTTTTTATACCATGGAGCATGAAGCCTTCGAATGTAAGCTGGTATTGAAATTCCTTCATACGCCAGAGTCTGAACTAATGCCGAGTTCACCAGTTTTCCGTTGCAATGCCGTCACGAAATCCGACCTTGACGGTCTCCCTGCTCGTATTCAAGAACTGATGTCCCGGATCCGACCACATGCGGTAAATCTGGTAGACTCATGGATGATACCAGACTATCTTCTGGACAGGTATGAAGATTATCGATTCAACAAAGGTCCACAGTGCTAATCACATGGTGCACCAGTGCTCTTGGCCGGTATGACGGTCGAGTATACGAGGATCTTTACAACAGGGCCCACCGTCTAAATCCCTTGAACAAAATCACATTCAATCCCAACTATTGGGAAGATGAAATTGTCAAAGGGAGTGGAGAGAGTGGAGCGAGTATATTATCCAAGTTGTAAACATCGAAATCAACGCAAATTCACAATGCGGACCTTCTCGGGAACGGCGATAACCTTCCACCTTTCCGTGGCCGATCTATCTACGAACCATTTATTATCGAAAGCCAAGAAATGAAGCTGACATGACATGTTGGATTCTCAACGAGGACCGGAGACCTCGAAAGCTAGCAGAGGATGCAGATTACGATAGAATATTGAGTAGTAAATTAACACATTGGGTCTATGTGCGTTAGTTATGTACACCATCGAGCCGATTGCTTCGGCAATCACCTATTGACAACCCAAGCATGAATTAGTGCATCGTAATGTTGTGATGCTAGAACGGAACTTCTATTGCCATCTTAAAAAGTACCAAACTGGTAGGTAGCAAAGTTGACAACAGGGCCATCGTCAGGTCCGAAGATCTGGTCACGACCCCATTGGGGGTTGTTGATGCCGTCAATCCAGTCCTCGGTCTCAATAACAACGCAACCGTACTTGTTGACATGGGTGGCACCAGAGTTGCCGTCCTTGGCCTTGTTACGCTTGGCTTGCGACTCCTTGGTCGCGATGGTACCGTTCTGGCCGTTGCAGGTGTAAATCTGGATGGCACCTTGGTTGGTAGCAACGTCCAGGCTGATACCGGTCTTGTCGGAGGCCAATCGCACAGACGGGACAACAGAATCGGAGGCGGAATAGGCGGCCGGTCGGTCAGTGATCCAGCATGTATCGTAGCCAGTGCAGCCACCTCCACACAGGCCAGTGGTCTTCTCGATGTCCTTGCCGATCAATTTGGCCTCGGTGAAGTCCAGGGCACCCTCGAAAGCGGTGTCAACATCTAGAATCTCGCCAGTGGGGATCAGAATGCTGTCTCCGCCGATGAAACGCTTGGATAGCGGCAGCTGCAAGGTGGTATCCTTCAGAACATTCTCGTTCTGGAAGGCGTTCAAGCTCCAATAGATGTGGTTGGCCAGCATGATTGGAGTCTTCTCAGTCAGGGAAAGTGACACCAGCTTTGTGGTCAGCTGGGGAAGTCCCTTGGGGTTCTCAGCGGACTTCTCAGTAGAGACGCTGAAGGTGGCATGGGAGATGACAACGCCAGGGAAGTTTTCGAAGCCCTGATCGAGGAGGGTGAAAGTGACAGACGCGTCGGAGTGAGCGGTGACAGTCCAATTGCGCATATCATAACCGATGAAGCCACCGTGAAGAGTGTCTTTACCACCGTTCTCATTCTCGGGGATGTGATAGTCGTGGCCATCAATGGAGAAAGTGCCATTCTTGATGCGGTTCGCGTAGCGGCCCACGGTTGCACCGAAGAAAGTGCGATTGGTCTCGCTATCGTGGACATAATACTTGGGATCATCATATCCAACCACAACATCTTGGAAATCACCGTCACGGTCAGGGACCAGGAGGGAGGTCAAACGCGCGCCGTAGGGGATGATCTTGGCGGTGATGTTCTCTGCCTTGATGGTGTATTCATGGAAATGAGCATCCGAGGCTGACCCGGACGAAGAAGGGGTTGAAGGCTGCGAGGTCGAAGCTGCTGAGGGAGCAGCATTCACCAAGGCTGGGATGCCATATAGGGCAGCTGTGACGTAGGACTTGAGATGCATCCTGACGGCCAAGAAAGTGATTGCAGTGAGGAATAAGAAGCAGTAAACGGCCAGGAGTCGAGGCGTAATCCGCGCAGGGCACAGGAATGTGCGGAGGTAACTGAGGGGAGGGCGCATTATAAGGTAACCAGCTCCTTTCCGATCCCAGTAACTATCGTCATTCAATCCTTCCAGGCTAGCCTACCTCCGCATGGCTCGACGCTAGGGGGCGGGGCTGGGGGACCGGGGTAGGCTACCGATTCACGAATTATCCGGCAGCAGTGGCGTGAGACAGGCCCAATGATTGGGGGGAGACCTCGCGGGGAGAGAGCACGGGAGAAAAAGCGGAGAGAAGAAGACCGAGCGGTACTTTCTGGGGGGGTTGAGGCTATGGGCAGAACACGGCAGGGCACAACAAGTCACAACAAGGCTCTCGGGGCGTCGGTGGAGCAAAAGACAAGCAATGGTTGAAAGGGTTGAAAGGGGACGGAGGGCAAAACTGCAATTCTCCGGTGGGGGAAAGACCACATTCCTACACCAACACAACACAACAACAGACAATTTCACGGGAATAACATGCCGATCGCTTATTCGAGTTTAATTAATTCTGACACTACGGAGTAAATAATTACTGCAAGCGAAGTCAAAGATCGAGTCACCGTATCCCTGGATGCTCCGTAGAAATATAGCGCTTTGATACACGCGGAGTAGTTCCTCTATAAGTCCGGGTCGAACTTGGAATTCGAATTCAAGTTCTAACCTTGGGAAATTCAAGTTCTTCTCCTGTTTCTTTGTTCTATGTGATCCAATCTGGGAACTAGTATCAAATATATTACTACTAGTACCAGCGATGCGCACTGCCTTGGGGAATCCCCGCTTGTAAGTTTGGCTCCTCCGAGGACAAAACCTACCACCTACAGGTCAGAAGAGCAAGGAAGAGAGTTGGGGCCAAAGGCAAAAGCAAAGAAAAAAAGAGGGGAAAGCTCCCCAGCCCACCTAGTTGGGTATTCCGAGTTCTATCACGCCTACATACTACACTAGCTACTTTCTACCCCGCGCACGTTTGTTTAATTCAGCTGGTTAGTGGTAGTAAGATGCAGGTGATGCCCTTCATGAAATTCGACGATTGAATACCGCTAGTGGTCAAAGCACAACCGCCAGTACAAACAGTAACTTCAAATTCAACGTTGTAGTTATACTAACTTCGAGTGGACCGGGATTGCTTCTATACTGTCTTTGGCTGCCAATGGAACTTGAACAAGTTCCACTAGAGGGAAAATTGAAAGTTCTATACTCATTTGAAAGGAGAAACTCCGCTACCAGATCTGAAATACGGCGTTTTAACCATATTCAGTCAAAGATCACCAGGGTCACTTGAGCCAAGCTTTCAAGTTTGTCGATAAAGCCATGCAAGGAACAAGATCGGCACCTCCAGAGACACACTCGAGCGGTCGAAGATGGAGACTCTTTATCATGGTACATAGGGCATGGAAGACTAAGGATAGTTATCACAGACCGTGAGCCATCACTGGACTTTGCAAATTCCTATATTGCTAACTTAGAGACCGAATGATGCCTCTCGAACTTCAACTACAACCAAGGTTCGGCTTCGTTGGACTTGAAGCCCGAGGTTTGCCACATTCTCAACCGATCACTTCAGTTCTGCGTCATTTCAAGCGGACAAAACTATTAGATTATCCGCGACCGTAATGTCAGAGCTTGATTATCAAACAGAAATTCTTCTAGAGAAGAAAAGATTCGTTCACTTCCATTGCGACTATAGCCGTGATCTATACCTTTTCTTCCACTATGGACTCCCCAGGGATCGACCGAGCCATGGTTGAACCACGGTGCAATGAGCTTTTCCGCGAAATTGAAGCCAAATTCAAATCATCCGATATCTCACCCGACAAATGGTACCTAACAACCCTCAGTTCTATCACCACAACCTCAGAGCCCCACATGGCAGAACAGCTGTATCTCTACCTGATCAGCCAACCGACCTACTCATCAGCCGATGCCCATAAAGCCCTGACAAGAAGAATACGAGAGGCTCTATTCAAAGGCATTGTATTACTGGGACTCCCAAAGCCCACCGAAGCCCTGATCGCTATTAGTAGGCTGGAGGCTGAGGACGGCCTAGATCAGACATTCAGCCGCGAGGGTTGGAAGTGCGACGAAGATAATTACAACCATGGAATGGCATGGCTCACGAGGCTTTATGCACACAATGCCGATGGCTTGTTCAGTATTTTCAAAAGACACCGCGATTTTGGGTTCTGGGTTGCCAACATTGCCTACGGTCTCCATCTAGCAGACCGTCAAAATCTGGATGATATTGATACCGAGCTGGTTGTGTTACCTGCAGTCATGGGCCAGAATCTTCCACGCGAGACATATTGGCATATGAGAGGCATTCGACGATTAGGAGTCTCTAAGAAAGACGTGGAGATGGTGTGTGATTGTGTACATCGGGTGGCTCAATTTTGTGGAACAAAGCTGGATCGAGTTCCTGCCGTGCAGACTGTGGAGGAAGAATTATAAGAAGCTCTTTGTCCAATAGCGGTACATGAATGATTGGAATAAAATGCCAGCGTGATAAATCAAACAAACTTGAAAAGGGAGAGTTTCATATCAGCAAGGTTACCCTTTTGGGACACGATTACCTAATCCAATCACCATGCATCGCCCGCGCCGCTTCGGGAGACTTGTTTACGCATTGCCCCGCTGTTTTGTTGGTGGTTGAACAGATTATCTGGCTGTTTGGTGGCCATTGTCCCTTCATTATCACTGCATTCCACGGGGTGCGCTCTCTCCACGCCCCCTCGCGGCACGCGTGCCGAGAATCCATCGCACCGAGCCCGTCATGTCCGCCATTACGCGCAGCTCAAGCTCCTCCCCCGATGTCCTAGGCCCGCCAGGCGACGCTGAATACCTAATTTCGTCTCCGATCAAGCCCTTTACCGGTCGCCAAAGCTTCTACTCACCTGCATTCAGCGCGCGCAAGCCAACTCCTGCCAAACGACCACGCGTGAGCCTCAGCCCGACGAAGAGTGCGCATTCGATCCGATTCGACGATGTCTTGCTTCCTGGCTCGCCTGCAATGAAACTCGCCGGTCGCCATAGATCTCCCTCCCCCTTAAAGGATCAACAGGACGGAAACGTGAGTCCGTGGCGCATTCGAGTCACACTCGAGGCGACGCAGGATGAGGAGAATGAGCGCGAAATGCAGCTTAGCCCGTCGCGCAAACGACACCGACCGACGACCGTTACAACAATGGTCCCCTTGAAAGATGGCCGTAGTCCATTGGCAGAGAAAACACCGTCGAGATCGCGCGGGCGTCCGCGCAAGTCAGACACCAAACCGCTCAATGGATCTCCTTGGCCAGCTAGCCCTGGAAATACACCGGGCCGACCAGGAGAAACACCGAAGAGAAAGCCAGGCCGACCGCGGAAGAATACACCCAGGCCAGCTATACATGGTTCGCCCATGATTGAGGATGAGGCATCACCAGCTCCGGAGCCTCTGCATCTTCTTGAGACTGAAGAGGAGCCTCAGATCCAATTCAGCCCAATGGATATTGTCGAGGATAGAAGCGTTGAGCCAGCGCGACATTGGAGTCCGCTCAATATTGCAGAAAATGGTGGCTTGGATAGCGACTCACTTGGAGCGGATGATTTGCCCGTCGCAGATCTAACTGGGCCAATGCAAACGAATAGGGCGCATTTGAATACAAGCGCCACTCGCGAATATGGAAGGACCACATACGACACGCCTATTATTACAGAACAGCAATATCTCGGCAATGAGGAAAACATAAACTCAACCCCGTCAAAAATGCCTTCGCCGACCCGAGAAAGGCGATCCTCATCAGTCAGATCCGCACGCGATGCTGGCATGGCCTCATCGCCTCGAACGTATCCCACCCCAACACCAACTTCCTCGCTGGCCGAAGAAGAAAACCAAGCGCGGGAGGCACAGGGACAACAAGAACGGGAGAATGATGATCACCAGCCCCTCTCCGACCCGACGGACGAACACGAAGAATTCGACTCGATAATGGAAAGCGAGGGCTTTACCATGGTGTCTTTGGATACTCTCCCTTCAGCTCAGCAGTTCGGACTAGGCAGTAATGCTAGCAGAGCGACAGACAATGCTGCGAGAGTCTTACAAGATCGACACAATGGACGTGTTGGCGATCGATTGAAGCGCAAACTCCCAGGAATTAGTGATCTCCAGAGTGATAACCATAGCTCAACCAGGCCCAGCCCTGTAACCAATGGTTTGTCTCCAGACTCTCGACTTTCCTCGCACGCCCGCCAGGAATCGAATCGTCCGGTCAAAGTATCTCCTGCGGGACCTGTCTCCTACCCTGATCTCCCTCCAACATCTTCACCAAGGAAAGAACAACCCCAATTCGAAGAAGAGGAAGAGGTGAGGTCAGAATTTTCCCTCGAAAATGAACCCATGCCCCTAGATGATATTGAGGAAGAGAGTGAAGATATTGAGGAGGGCGAGGAGGACGAGGAAGAAGAATTGGACGAAGTGCATGTGGTACCCAATTCGTCCCAACTTGAACGAGAAGTAATTCCTCAAATCGACACGATAGATAGGATGAGATCGCAACGAGAGGCTGAATGGCACGAGGAGCGACAAGCTGTCAGCCGAAATGCCCTAGATGCTCTCGATTCCAACCGCATGATCTATATCGACAGTGACCAAAATGTCTCTGAAAATGAAGAATTGGAAGAGGACAATGAGCATAGCGATCATCTACAGTCCGATTTCGGGTCCATCGGCGAGGAAGATCACAGGCAGCCCGGTGAATTTGAAGAAGACAATGCGTTTAGCGATCACCTACAGTCTGATTTCGGATCCATCGGCGAGGAAGATCGCAGGCAGCCTGAAAGATTTGAAGAGGACAGACCTTTTAGCGATCATCTACAGTCTGATTTCGGGTCCGTCGGTGGAGAAGCGCGCCGGGAGCCGGAAAGATTTGGAACCATAGATGAGCAGGAGGAACCCGAGAACTTCGAGCAATTTGCTGACGAAGAGGTTGCTGGCTCTGTCGACCCCGAGAATATCGGTCAATTAAAACCAGGACCTGTTCTCTTCAGTCCCTCTTCAACGAAACGGCCTTTATATGACGAATCCGAAGTTTCAGATGGCGAGGACAATGGCTACGATGATATTTGGCGCCAGGAACCCGAATATCCAAAGCTTGAAACACAACATGTACATGAGCCCGAGCCCGAGCCAATCGCCAACCATGAAACGGAAATGGAAGACGAAGAAGACGGCTTTGGCGATATCTGGCAACAAGAAGCCCGTGACAACAGTTATCTCTCGCACCATTCAGACAACCAGCTACAGCGACCTGCCGAAGAGGCTGCTAGCCCTTGGCGACAAATTGCGGCAGACCCTTCGTCTCAAAATCATCTCAGCTCCTCTCCAGCTTACGTGGACCTAGAAAAGGATGACCTGCGTCATTTGAACCAAACACAAATCCGTAAACTCCGCGAACGCGAAGTAGACCTTTCTGCTCTTCTCGCGGCGGATGATACGCCTAATCGCGCACGATACTACAACGGGACAAGCACCCCCCGAAGTATACTACGCTCCGCTACACAGCACTCGTCTATCAATGGATCTGCCCTGAAAAGCCAGTTAGGAAACCCTGGAAAACGAGTTCGCTTACAACCGCTCTCTCAATCACCCGAAAGAGAGCCAGAAGCCGAACAGGAATCCCCCATTTTCCGACATAATTACTCCCAACAAGAAGCTCACATCAACGATGTGGAGGAGATTGGTAGCGTTTCTGATGGAGCCTCCAACGAGGCCGAACCGGCACATGGGGATATAACCATCACCCCGCAACATCAGCGCCAGTCAGATGTGGAGCCCCAGGGGTCATCCTGGTTCCAACGAATCACTAGTCTTACTCCTAGATGGCTCAAGGCCCCTGCTCATTCCGAAGATGACGAGTCTAGCTCTGCTTATGAAGATGATCCTGAGGATGTTTCTGGAGATGAGCTGGAAGATGGCCAAGTTGACCAGGGCGAACTTTCCCTCCAATCACCTCAAAACGATCATCACTATCATGAGCACGCATCGGCTGCCGACCGTTCCTCGGACCGTTCAGGCGAATCACCTCTCGAGGTTGAAAGGCCACCTCAGTCAATAGGTCTCGAACAAGGGCATGGCGAGGCTTTCTCTTCAGTCGAAGAAGAGGATGAGGATGAGGGCGGGAGAGGCCGGTTTGATCGGAGCATCTCAAGCGAACTTGTCGAAGATAACCCTGCAAATATGATGGAAGAGGAGCACGACTCGCCGAAAGGGCCGAGGCCACTCGCCGTGTTTGGCTACTTCTCCAATGACCACTACCTGGCTCTTCGGCGCGTCTACCGAATCGCGAAACGCCACCCCGAGCGGTTCCCCTATTATGATGCACCGGGGCGGGCCCAAATTATTGGCGATTGGATCTGGACTTCAGATGGACTCCATGGAGTTCCGATCTCTGAAGCGCAGTTCTCGATTATTGATCGATTTGTACATGAACTTTCGCATGCTGATGTACAATATGGTGGATCGGGGCAAGTGGAGTGGACCGACGCAGATCTGCACAGGAGGCTGATCAGCATAATCATTGGCGAGCAAATCCGAGACGAGCGAAAGGCCCAGGCGAACCGTGGGGCCTCTGTTGATACATGGCGATGAACACATTCTGACTTTCCCTTTGGCGTAAACTTAGGAAAGATGAGGATGAAGCCGGTAGTTTGTCTTCTAGCGGCTTTTCTTTATTTTTAATGATTCCCTTACGGTTATTGGACTGGAACTGTACTGAGATACCTCCCTCATGTGAATTCTGGCTTTTCATTTTCAGCGTGACCTCGATACCTTTTTTTAGCGTTTTTTGTATTCGCAGCTTCATTTATCTTGTGTTATAAATGTAGAAAACTGTTACAACGTCCAGGTCTGGGCTCGGCCATAATTCTAAACTGTTTCAAGTGCCTGGTTTGGCCTTCTGCAGCTGTGCCAGATGGAGGTCTTAGCGAACCACACCCGACTCCTGCATCATGATTCCTGGTTTCCCCGAAAGTCGACGCTGGTGGCGATGTATAGATCAGACGAAAACATCTCGTCGATTTCACAACAACCCTGAGACATGGACTGTTTCCCTTCTGTCTTCAATACTACCATGTTTGTCTATCTCCGCAATAATTCCTCTTCATGTCAATAAAACCCCGAGATATGTTCGACTGCTTGCGTCCTCAGGCACACGAGCGCAACACTAGAGCTGGCTCTAGTTGTATTCTCGACCAACGCCGCAGACTTCAACCGGCTGCACCAACCAGGACTCCCCGGTAAATTGTTGTCTCTCGCGTGGGCAGCCAAGCAGAATAACGCATCTGAAGTACATCGGGCTCACACCCCCACCACCCGTGCGAGCGCCTCCTGCACGTTCGTTTTCGTTAGGCGGGTTGTCGGTCTCAATGCATGCAAAGTACAACCCCTCGCGGTGACAAACTGAGCATATAAGAGCGCCAGGGGCGAACCGATAGACGAGGAATGAAAATAGCAGATCAATTTGATCCCAGTACCGCTGTGGCCCTATTCAGTATTCACTTTCATCTTTTTTGTTTTCACTGCATCCATGTTCAACAGGTGCTCTCATGGCAGTTCTTACCCTCGTCCATCGCGCCTTGCCCTTCTCACTCCCCTGGAAAAGGCGCCAGTCAACAAGCTCCGCCGGCAGTAAAGGGAAAGAAAAAGAAGATGAAGTTCAGTCTCCGGACTCAGGGTATGGCTCACAAAGCGATCCTCAAATTGAGTATCACGATGCCGAAATCCCCGACGCATCCCTGCACTGTGACGTCTCGCACGCCCTGCATATAGCGGTGAAGCAACATCTAGACCCGAAAGCCATGAGGTACGACGCACAGGGCGACGAGTCAGTAGAGGAGGATGCATCTTCCTCATATTTTGACTCAATCCCCGGCTGCAAGCCCGACCGGTTCGCAGAGAAGTGCGAACCTTCTGCACGACCGCAGGTTGCTCGCGTGGTGAGCTGGGCGAGTATTGTTCGCAGCCAGTGCCGCTGGACGAGTGGTCAGGAGAAAAAGCTCGAAGATGCAAGGAGGCAACTTGCAAGATGTCAGAAGGCTTGGAGCTCGGAGCAAGAGTTATGGTTAGCCTATGTATGTTTTGCTTTCCTTTTGTTGTTCCGAGTTTTCATCGAGATTAGCGTATGGCTTTTTACTTCAAAAAAACAATCATTTCAAACGACTCTAATATTGTTTCCCATGAAGATACAAGACCTTAGCGAAGAAAAGGAGGCGCATAGTGACTTCTTGCTCTTACGCACCAGGCAGCAGGATGACGAGCAGCATCAATTTCGCAAGGCATGGAAACGACGGCGATCTTTCGAAACAACTTTGCAACTCAACACTGGCAGCCTCACTGTGACTAGTAATGTGAGTATGAGTAACAGGTTTCGTCGACTACAGCGACATGGATACCTGGAAACTCCTCTGGTAACAACAGATTCCACAGTACTAGCATGTCGAGGGTGATTTCCAAGATATCACCCGACCCCCGGGATTTAGTATACCAATTATAATGATACTTGACTGTAAATTATCTCTTCTTCCATTCAAACATCTCCGAGTCACTACTACGCAATATAAATAAACCAAATATCGTTATCTAGACGCAGGCACATTTCCCTTCCTCTCCCTCGGCCACTTGCGAAACATATCAGCGACCATATCAACCGGCGCCGTCAAAAGCCCCACAGCCGTTTCAAAGGGCGGCTCAGTCGGTGCCAGCGGGTGCGAGCGAGACGGAAGAAACATCTTTGTTTGATTCAACGACCGCGTCAATGCCTCACTATCCTCTTTGGAAATAGTTGCCTCCAAGCGCGCGAAGTCTTGATCTTCTTCTTTTCGAATATGATTCTCCAGATCACCCATTAACGCCCTAAGTGTCGGGATAAAGCGCGGATCCGTCGATCGTAGCCCTTGGAACATCTTCAATTGCTCTTTGATGTCCTGATGCTCTGCTCGACCTTCGTCCGCAATCACCTGTCCATTCTTAACATATTTGATCAGAGCAGGGTAGACGATGAGCTCCTCGCCTATCATATGACGGGCTAGCTCCCAGGTGAATTGATTTTGGTAGCGGGTTTGCTCGTCGGGGCTTGAGGAATTTAGAATTTCATCAACGTCGGCTTCGAGCTCGCGATGTTCGTGTTTGATGGCGGCTAAAATGCAGCCGTCTCCAGATGGCGCGGCAGCCTCAGCTGTAAGGTTCCGCATGGGACATATAGTATTAAGTTTAAGTAGAGGTCTTATAGAAGGGTTTCTTGAAGGAGTATAATCTTTTCCGGGGCCAAGGGTGGCTACCGTTGTCTTGGGAGGAATAGCGATGCTGGTCCGGCAGGCAATCGGGAGAGAAGAGTGCCGAATTGATGCGATGTGTTTGTACATATGGAATCAATCAATCAATCTTGGACTTGGATGAGATGCTGAAAACTCGGGTTTACTGTTTTTCGTTGGAATTGGGGTCGCGGGCTTTGATTCCGCCCGTGTCATTATGATTATACCTACGCCGAAAACGCTTCTATAGTGAGTGGCCAACAAGCTTCCGCGTGGCGATTAAATTTATGATTTCTAGGAAGAACTATGGTATTGTAAGTAAGCGCGGCTGAAATGATAAATCTTCGCTTAGTTACTTTTTGCCTGGACACCGCATATATGCCGGCAGCTTTCTGCAACAACCATCTCATCCGAGCTAGCATACTCGCAGAAAGATTCAGATTATTTGACTTCAACCTTCTTTCCGTCCCAGTAACTATTAATCTAAAAATAGGTGCGAGGAAAATAAAGTCTGATGGTGAGCTGAGTCTACATACGCGTATTCTACCCGGTCCTTGGAGTGGATACCACCCTAATCACCCATTAATACATAGACAGTTCTGGGCTTTTGACAGGGGTCGGAATTTTATCTATACTAGCTGTCAAGATAGGCTTTCCTTTTTAACAGGAAATGCTCAAGCCACCCCTTTGCATATCATCACTGCCGTGGCAAATATCTCAAATGGGAGTTGACTCGGCCGAACTGTTAAGGCTACAGCCGCGGACCCACTGATTCGGCAGTCTTTTGGAATTCGCACCTCTGCTGACCTGACCTAATGCCAATGCTAGAGTCGGTTCTGTATGGAACGTAATACTACTACCAAAAGGAAGTGCTAACGGGTACATCGTTTCATTGACTCGTTTCTATGCTATACATTGGAAGAACAAGAATGCATATTAATAAGGTTATCCAAGTCGGAGTTCATCAATCACAGCAAATAAGCTAGAGCGCCCAAGCCAGCAGAGAGAATGAAAGAGGCCATCAGCATACGCTCGGTGGTCGACCCAGCAACAAACACCTTGGAATTGGCAGCGTTGCCTTTGCCAGACGCGGTGGAGGTGGCGCTAGAAGTCGAAGTGCCATGACCAGTTTCTTTTCCAGTGGTTGATTCCTTGGTATATGTTTGTCCCAGCGTCGGAAGCGGCGAGCTAGGATCAACGGCCCAGCCTCCTTTGGTCGAGGAAGGGCATTCGAGAGAAGGACTACTAGATGACTTCTTGTAGTCGGAAAGCGCGACTCCAGTAGGGTGCAATGTTGCCCAATGCTTCTTCAAATTTCCGAAATCAGGCGAGACAGGTGTCGGAGTCCCTTTGCGTGTGTAGCCATCTTCGACAATAGTGGCGGTGGCGGCCTTGGCAGAGGGTCCGTAGCTGATAAGACCGTAGTCGTTGGTTTCCTCAATCCACTCATAGATGATGGCGCCGGACCAAGTGTCAGCCATGTCTTTGCCAAAAATAGCGGCCTGGTCGTCAAAAGTTCGGGGAGTGGGGGTATTGCACCCAGTCTCGGAGAAAAAAATCGGAATGGGGTAGTCGGTAGCATTCTTCTGCAACATGTTGTAGCCAGAGACGGTGTAAGAAGAGTCACCACACCACTCGTATGCGTTCAGCGAATAGAAGTCGAGACGATCTGAGGCATTTGACTGGCAGGCGAGGTAGTTTTGAAGCATGGGGCGTAGATCAGCGATATCAGCGGCAGAATAACCGACGGGGATCTCTCGGTAGCCCTTGCGATCACGGTAAGCCTTGACATCACGAGCGGCAGCGAGGACGTAGGGCGCAGCAGCAGAGCCATCGGCTGTGGTGAGGACCTCGTTGCCAACGAATACACCGGCGGTGTTATCAAATTGTTGAAATTCATCCAGAACCTCCTTGAAGTGGTCAAACTGAGTTTGGTTCCAGTGGGGCTCGGTCTATTTACCATTAGGTTTCCTGTCAAGTATGTATGTAATAGAAGATGTATGGATGAACGGTGGAGTTCCTACCTGCTCGATTTGAGTGGTGAAGGTATCGAGATCGACGAACAGATAGATCCCTGCATCCGCGAAAGCCGACATGCAGCCCTTGTGGTCGGCCTTGGGATCGACGTGATACACACGAATAGCATTCGTGCCCAGCTCCGACATGCGAGCGATATCGCGCTTGCATTGGGCGGTATCGACGAGCGGGTCGTGGGGGGTGAGCTGATAAGCAATGCCTGCAACGGTTTTAGTTAGCCTAGGCCCAGCCATCAGTGGACCGGGACCCCACGAACCTTTCAGGTAGTACTGGGTACCATTTTCGTAGAAAAATTTGGATCCTACGGCGGAGATGGTGGGAACTGCGTCCACCGTCACGGCCTGCAGACCAGCCAGGAGCAGGGGCACCGCAGAGAGGGCGAGCGAGGAAAACATGGTAAATGTTGATGTCCAATGATAGGTGATGGTAATGGGAATGGTAACACTAGAGCCAATGGGTAGAATGAAGATGGGGAAGATGGGGGAGAAAGAGGGAGAGAGCTGGTGATGAGCGGACGAGAAGACAGTCGCAGGTGCAATGCAAATGTAAACAATTCTAGAGTGAGTGATGCGGCAAGAGGGCCGTCAACTTGAAGGGAAGGTGCGATCAATGCAAACGAAATATACGAAATGAACCAAAAAGTCTACGAGGTCTACGAGTCTACGAAATACGGTAATTGCCAGGGCTTCTAGGGCGGAAGAAGCAAGGCAAAATCCAATGAAACAAGAATTCCTGGACCTTGGGAACTTGGGAACCGGTTTTCCTAGATTGCAGTGGCAGGTGTGCTTTAGCGCCGACTCGGAGGCTTCATTCCACCGGCGCGACATGCCAAGGGGCCAAAGAGGAATTATGAGTACGCGTTAAGGAATGAGGTCAACAAAAAAAAAATGAGTAAAATTAGAGACAGCTGCAGTGTGCGATGTGAGATGTGAAATCCAGCATGTCAGTTTGCCAGACAAATTGGAAATTGGCAGGGGTACGAGTAGTTCTGAAAGTCTGGTGGGGAGCAAAACAGAGAGCCCGGGATGGACTGCCAGTGGGTTTAACCCTAGAGACTTCCAAGTTGGATAGAGTAGAGCCTAGTATAAGTATGCATAAACAGACATGCTGTACTAGGTACATCCATGGATATAGATAGATACTAGTATTATATATAGATTTGTTTCAGTGTGTGTCTACTACTACTACTATACTACGAGTATATTATTTCAATCTGTGTACAGTCTTGAATAGCAAACAAAGACAAACCGGCAGGACAGCCAAGAATGCCCGTGTGCTCCGAATCTCGCACTGGCAACCCGGGGACTGCCGAGTCCCACCTTTCTCCCCTCCAACGGCCCCTATTTTCTTTTCATCCTTGGAACCTTGGAAGTTGAATAGGCTCACTGGCAATTTCGGATTTGTGGCGCCCTATTGACCCTTGCTCTTAGCTATCAAACCCCTGATCCAAAAATAATCCTCCAGGCATTCCATCTCTCCTTATTTACGGAGTACGATAATCAAAGAAAATTCAAGTTTACAAAATCAATCTATTGGAAGGCCCTCTCCGATCGGAGCCCTAACCTCCACTCCCCCCTCCCCCCCCAATACCCTGCCTATCCCTTCCACATCGCGATGCCACGATGGAGACCCCTAATTTACCCACTTCCTGCAGACGGGAGGGATCTCCCCCTCCTCTTCACGCACAGATAACGTTGCCGTGTTTTCGCCCGTGGCCTAGGTGTTGGGCACGGTGACTTGGGCGCTGATCGGTTGGTCGTATCAGAATAATGGGTGGGCAATGGCGACATGATTGCGATACACCACTCGGTTCTTTATCCCATCCCATCCCATCTCCGGTCATTTCCGGCCATGATATGAAGGAGAGGAGGTCAGCTTTGAACCGTCAGTACTACCAGGGACTACCACCTTATTTAAGGGAGTGTACTACCAGTAGGTACCCTACTAGTATGTAGTATCATAGTACTCCGTCCCATAACCGTAGATAAACAACGACTTCTTCACTTACGGTTGGACCAATTTTAAGTCCCTACGAGTAAGGTTGGACCAGCACACCGAGTTTCCAACAGATAGGGGCTAAAGATAGAGTAGCCCTGAACCTGAACCATATTGCGAAAGAGCAAAGCGCAAGACCGCAGTCCAGACTCTCCAGACGGGCTCTCCCATCTCCACCAGTCCACTCATTCCGACCAACTCCGCCAATCGTGTGGCCTTCTGCCGCTGCGTTCGTCAGCAGTGGGGAACATCCATTGCGATCGACTGCGTCTACCCTGGACGCTGCCCCCCAAGAGGCGAAGAAGGCCCTGTGCGATCTACACCCCATCCTGCTTCGTTCCCATGACGTTTCCGTAAAGGGGGTCCTATAATAAAGTCCGCATCCGGTCCTGTTCCCCACAGAGCTTCTTTTTTCGTGTGATTTCACTGATCTATATCGTTTTATCGCTTTCTACGAGTACACCCTACCACACGATGCTTCTCTAACCTGCTTCCTTTAAAATAACACACCATCATCCGAATGATAGCTCATTGAACCATCGACGAATCGGTCGACATATCTCCACAACCTTCGAAATTCCACTATAAACATCAACGATAATGGACGACGTCTCCTCCCCCTTTCGCATTTCCTACCGCGACCAACTCGAGCTCGAGCGCAATGAAGCCTTCCGGGCCATGAGGGAACAACTTCGCCGCCAGGACTGCGGCATGGAGGGACCAAGCTTCTGCTCAGACCACGGCGACATGGGTTGCTCCGAACAAGAGTCCTTCCGCCTGCATCGCGACATCATCCACACTCTACTCGTCCCACTTTTCCTGATCAACCACCAAGCAGAGCGTATTGCTTCGCGTGCGCTGCCTAGCAAGCAGCGAGCCGAGCCCGAACGAGCTTTTCGCGGCGAGGCACGCAGCGCCTTCGCTTGGCTGCATTGCATCCTCACGGAAGAGCACGACTGGTACCTCACTGCACGCTGCCCGGCCTGCATAGTCCTTCACGTCCTTCACTCCGAGCCCACTATTCGGTTTGTCACCGTTGCTGCCCAGCTGGCTGGTTCCCGCTCTGGCTTTGACTGCTGGCTTGCCGCCCTCGAAACCGCCGTGCGCCAGGACGCCTTTTGGGGCGACGCATTCTGGCCCGATATCGAAGAGCGAGCGTCTCGCCTGACCGATGGCGTGCAACAGCTGGTTCGCCAATGCCACGAGCTACGAACCACACTTGACAGCCCCACTGTCACTATTCCCATGGCAAACCCTAATCCGATTTGCGACCGATCCGCGCCTAAGTGCACAATTGCCGTCAAGCCCTCTAGTTTTGCCCGTAAACAAGTCCGGCTCGGCCGTGAGGAGCAGCGCTACCGGTCGCACATGGTCTGGAATTCATGGAACGATTGCTCCCGGGAGCTTCGTCAACCGCTCGGTGGTGTCACACCTACACAATCGCGTCGTCGCTCGATGACCTCGTGAAACTCTACCTATTGAATGGTACTAGAATTTTTTTTTCCAAAATTCCTGGCCAATACCGACCTCCTACACCACCCATCACACTGGTACATCAAAAGTGATGACACCATCCCTCCCGCCCAGCCTTGGACCCAACCCCGCATCTCGAAGCTTCTTCGAAACCTCTGATAGGGGCCAGCCAATCCCGCATATGGAATCCGCCAGTGATTTGAAAGAATCACATCAGACCCAAGTCCTCTTGATCAGATGCCACACAGGGCACAGGGTCCACCCCTTGCAGACGTGGCCAACGTGGACGACTGGCAATCAATCAACAGCTTGCGGAAAAGTGTTGCGTGATTCCAGGTGGCGTGTTTTGATTACATCCTCATCTCGCTCAAGCAACCGAATAAGTCCGGCAAGATATGTTTTCCTTTTTTTCAAGTTTTCCAAGAGAAGTCAATTGATTGATTGGAGCGCCAATTTAACTATGCACATATTTTCTGCAACACCCCCTCATGCGACCGAGATCTTCATCGCCAGAACCCCCGGGTTCGCAGGGCCGGACTCTTCGGCGGAGGATGAATGGCTTTTCCTGGGCCTGGTGCGGTCGCACCGTAGCATCCAGACCCTTCTGGCTCTCTATCTCTACCTCTACCTCTTCACTTCTTTACCCATCTTTCTCACCTGGATACCTCAACATCATGTCATGGCTTCGGCCGAAAAGCTTGAGTCTCGCCATTTGGCGTTCTGATTTCCAGTCTTTCAATATTAGTTTTAATCTTAATATATGAAATATAATCTCATAATACTACATTTTTCTGGAGCAATTCATTTGGCGTACCACCGATAACTCTTCAAGGTCTGAGTATAATTTCCACATTATGTACTCCTCTAATCTTCTTCCCAGTGACCGCCCCGCCCGACTCTCCTGCATAACATGTATTAAGTAGAGTAGGTCTATTGCGATTCGCTGGGCAAGATCATGACACGTTCAAGGAACGACCAAAGTGGCAAAGGACGTACTTTAAGTGAGACTGGGGTGGGGGCATGGGAGATAAACCGGACTGTGAACCAGACCGGGGCCAACGGTGGAAATTACAACGGGCCAACGGCCACGATGGAATGACCGGGCGTCCGATCTGATCTGGAGGGGGAGGCGTCACCTGTGTGCCGACCCCATACATATCATACAGTAGTAACTAATCGGTATGATCCGAGCGAGGGGAGGGGCAAAGGGTCTGCCAGGGAAAATGTACTCGTAATATAATATGTGGAAAAACGAAAAATCCAGAAAAAAAAAGCCAAAAAGGTTACTAAACCCATTGAAGATGGAGGAGGTAGCTTATTACGGTGGCCTACATAGCGGTAAACTTGAATGAGGGTGCCCGATCTGTGTGCCCAGGTGATGCCCTACTACAAGTAAAATTAAGTGTTTGTCGGACAAAACAGGGTTGGGAGAGTTGTGTGGTCTCGTGTGTTGAGCTCAAGGCCATACGAGACCCCTCTCTCCCTCTCAGTGGCAACAGCCCAAAGCCTAGAATTGTGCGGGCGTCCGGAAACGGTGATGAGAGGGGATGTACTGGTACTTGTTCTCCATACATTCTCACCGCATGGTCGTAGTACCGGTAAGTACCAGTACATCCATCCAAGACAGCCCTCCACCCAACACCCACCGTCACCCACCGTCACCCACCGTCACCACACCATGGATGGATGAACCTCGGAAAGCCCTATTTTATATGAGCGTAACAAAACCTCCCACACTGGGATTCGACAGGAATTAATATCCAGGGGTCCAGCGGATTTCAAGATTTCAAGTATGTGACAGCGAAGAGGACCATCGGAGGATCAGAGAGGCCTGGATTCATCAACTCGATGCAGAACCGAGAATGATCGCCCAGCCGCGTGGGGCCCGTCAGCCATTCGTGGCCAGTTGGAGCCAGTCGTAGCTCCGTGGAGCGTCTAGACTTGCGGCAACACATTTTTAGCACGGCGACGGGGCCTCGTCAACATAACAGAAATGAAGCTGGGGTTTTGAGTCGTTGATATTAAATATTAAATATTAAATTATATGGACAGGACCGGTAGTCAGTATACTAGTGGTAGTAACATATAAGCCCACCTGACCCTACACTAGCACCTTCGAGAAGTCTTCTTCCTCCTAGGTACTCCGTACACTTTTTCTCCTCCTCCTCCACCGATGACTCGACGACCGGTCTAGAACATTGTCTAGACCCCCAGCAGCAGCCCCAGTAGAAGTACCCGATACTTCCAATCCTCCCTTCGCCTCCATAATTCTTTCAAGTACCCAGTACACTTCTGGCCAACTCTGGACCATTTCCACTTTCCCTCCCCTTACCTCCCCTCTTCTCATTCTCTTCTCGCCTCGTCTCCCCTTTGCCTTTGCCTTTACCTTTTTGCCTTTCCGTCATCCTTCTCTCTCACACACACACACACCTACACCTGGTCGAATTCTCAAACCTTCCACCTCCTCTGCCCTCCTACGGCGAATCCCATGCCGTCCGCCATTCTTCGCCCACCCGACTCGGCCTGGATGAATCGACAGTGCAATGGACGGTGTGGGCCAGTGACTTCCTCAGACGAATTAATTATGCATCCGACCACACTGAAACTCGACACCCAACGTCGTCTCTCCAACCACTCCCTCCCTGACTCCTCCCCCTCCGACGGCACCGGCCCAAGCCCAGCAAAGCTCCGTCGACGAGCCTCGCAAGGATCCCTCCGCACCAAACCCTCCCCGGTCTCTCGTTTCCTCTCCAAGGGCAGTGTCGCCGTACATTTTCCTTCCTGGGAACACCGCAGCTCTTCGCCGGGCTCGCCGCTCCGGGTTGAGTCGCGAACCCGGTCTGCAGACTCTCGTCTTCGTCTGTCCACCACCGTGTCTCGCGGGCCGAGACCCTTGACGGCGCATTCAAACTCATCGACCTCTTTCTGGAACTCCTCTTCTCCTCCCTCCTTCCAGTCCGACTACCCTTCTGTTCTTCCCCTCACACCACCGGACGACGATAGCCACGTCGCCTGGAACCCAAAGTCCGAGATGATGCTCTTTGATTCCCATACCCAACAGGAGCCGAGCTCCGGTGCCATGATGGATGAGAGCCACGGCTTGGGAACCTCCCCCGCAACTGGCCCATCAGATACCCTCAGTAGTCCGTCCGACGGTCTGTCGAATGGCTCTTCTAGCTCCGGGGGCAGCCCAGGCCCTCAAGATGAGATGGACTGCCAACAAGACATGGGATCGTGGTTAGACCAGGGTATAAACGTGACTGGTGAGTGATGACTTCCGCAACACATATCCACAGGCGTAAATTTCAAGAATTCTAACCTCTCTTCACAGTGTCTTCCTTGGGAACATCAAACCCACGAGGCGAGGCCGTCAAGATCGTCTCACAGACTCTTCCATACCCGAGGACCTCAGATCAGTCGATTTCTCTGCCGAGAAATGATACCATCTTCTGCTCCATCGTCCAGGCTGTCCACAGCCACCTGCAGCCTGGCCACTCACCTTACATTAATGTCACACACGCCGTACCCGAACAGTTCAGTCTGTCCAACCTGCCCCATTCTCCTCCAAGCACTCCTCGCTCTCCGACCGCTGCCGATGACTATTTCAACGCCACGGTTTTCTCCAGCGCCGCAGTCGTGAGTGCGTACCACGATTTCCGTGGCCCTCTTCAGCGGCATCTTGCACATGCTCCGATGCCCATCGTCCCCCCTCACAGTGTTCATATTTCCGTGCTAGAGCGATATCTCCCCCCGCCTTCCGCTCAGGAATATAGAGATCTGTTTTGCCCTACCCGTCCGTCGTTCCTCGTGGACCGACTCAGTGAGCTATCTCCAAACGGAGGCTCGCTTCTCTTCATCTACCCCACCAAGAAAGGTGCCTCCACATTCAAGTCCCAATATTTGGGACCCATTCTCGACCCTCTCCTGCGACAATTGGTCGTAGTGAACGGCTTGTCTGCTGACGTCGGTCGCTATCTGGGCAAGCTATCCACAGTATCCCAAATGGATGACTTTGCCACGATGAAGGCAAACATTGCCACACTCTGCGAGTCTCTAAGTTCCTCATCGTCACAGTTCCAAGTGGCTGATGCCGGTCGTGCCAATGCCGATCTGGACCGCAATCTCTGGGTGGAGTGGTTCATCCACCAAGAGAAGGCCCGGATGAAGGAGGTTCTCAGCCTCTATTGGCAGAATGGCCGCCGGCCGGCCGCGACCAAAGCCATGTCCAACGGTGGCTCAGGGCACATGTCTGACAAGGACATCTCGTCTTCCATGCTCCTCGGCGAGATCTTCGAAGGCATTCGCAAGCGGCCTTATGGCGAGGACAGCGAGCCTCACGAAGGGGTTGAGCTGGGTGTGTTCGTTATCAGACGAACCAACTGATCAACCTTGCGGAAATATCCACCTTCCCACCCAAAATACTTTCCTTTCTCACCCACCCTCCTTTGAAACCATACAGTTTTTAAAAATGATTCTTCTATACGGACCCCTGGCATGTGTCCCTGGAGTTGGTCAGTGACTTTACCTTATTATTTTATTATTTCGGCCGTGGTGTGCGCCGTCCTGCATTTTATTTTTGGCCGGATGGAAACGAACGTGAATACCCATGATGTTGGTCTTTTTTCTCTTTCTTCTTTGGCGATCAAGACTTTATGATTATTATTTTTTTGATGATGGATATAAATTTTACTGGGGTTGAAATCCAATACAAACAATCTTTTAGAGATCTTCGTCTTCTTTTTGTATGGCTAGGAAGCTCCTCGTTCTTAACACTATTCTGTTATAGTAAAGTTAGGCACTGTGTTACAGGCATTTTGCCTTCGGAGTCGAAATCTGCCATGACATATTGTTCGCTCTACATGCATACGGAATGGCAACCCATGTCCCGTAATGAGGATTCTCCGAACATTATTGGCTCCAGCCTGGAGAGTTGGATCCGAGTGATCCGTGATGCTCAGGGTTGAAGTTCATGCTGCATGCGAGCCATATACCCGTGCTACCGGGACGCACGTCGTCAACGCAGACATGGGAAATTTGACCCATCCCAGAATAGAATCACTTCTGACCTCTTGATCTCACAAAAAAAATGCCTTTTCACACCAGTGTTTCTCTGCCTAATTCACTCAAATCTATGTAGTTTGTGTGGCAAAGGTCGCCAGTAGTTCGGGGCGGTGAAACGTAGCGCCGGGCCTAAGCCGCATATGGCACTAGACAATACCGTCCGCTTTTCTGACGACAGGCCGGTCTACACATTACAGGCACCGAGCCCTCTATCGCGCTTCTTTTTGGTCTCGATTATATTCCCAGAGCCGTTCCGAAAGGCGCGTCTTTGTTCAACCCGTCTATCACTTCTCCTAAATCTACATACCCTCTCAATCCATGGCCTACTCACCAGGGCCCCCATCGCCCGGCACTGGTCCCGCCTACCATGGCGGACTACAACGAGGGCGTTCCACTAGCCCGACTGGCGGAGCGTCAGGTCCGATCTCAAAGCGCGACAAGAGAAGGTCTGCTTTGCAAGAGCGTCTTCATGATCTGACCGCTACATTTAGCCAGAACCGGGACGCCCAATTCCGCCAGCAGCTTCACTCTCTCCAATGCGATATGACCCTCATTAATAATGCCGACCCTTACCAGACTGCCCTGCTGCAGGACTCATCTGAGGATATTGCGCAACTGATAGAGGATACTGTCGGCGGGGGAAAGTTTGCCAAGGAGATGGCAAGTCTGTCGGGGACTTGGTATGCGAAGTTTGTACAGGAGGTGAATAATGTCAAGGAGCAGAAGGATTCGGATTTGACTCAAGTCATGGTAAGTCTCGCACTAGGCTACTTCAATGTGGGCAAGTTTATATGTGTTTGCTAACACGTTCATTTTTGTGGTATAGAACCGACACCAAAATAGCCTCGATCGACACTGGAGGGAATACGACTGGCGAGTACACTTTGCTAAGGAGGAGTTCAATCAGCTATCCGGCACCCTTCGCGAGCGTTTGATGCAAAGCATTTCGAGCAAGCGAACTCGTCTGATGCGCGAGAAGGAACAACTCGACATTGCCGACACGAACGCCCTACTGCTACACCCCAACCAATTTAGCATCACCAACCCTGCCAGCCCCGGTGGCATTCACAGCAACCGTAAGACTCGACACACCCGACATCGCGTGGATCTGGACGAATTGGGCAACGGTATCGTCTCGGAGTTGAACAAGCGCAAGCGCAAGGCGCCCGAAGAGGATGCTGGATCTCCCGTGCGGGACGCGGGCGGCACGACCCCGGCCGAGCGCTCCAAGACATACCTCGAGAAACAAACTGCGCCTACATACTCGATGCATTCGCTCTTTACAGATAAGGAATTGAGCGCGCACGCGAACCAGGCCCATGTTGCGACCATGCACTTCTTCTCCACCTCCAAGCGCGCCGACCAGGGCTCCGGCGCCGTGACCAATGGCAACAACACTGACGCGGAGGATACCCCGGACAACACTGGCCACGAAGATAATGGTACACCCACTGCATCGGACATGATTCGTACCGCCAGCCACAACTTCCACGTCACACGCTCGACCCGCACAACAGCGGCGCACAGCGCTCTCAGTGCTTTGGCCGATCTTGCCGACAAGCCCGCCACCCGCCCAAGCCTGCCCTACCACGTCCTCGCTGGTCACCAGGTCCGCACAACGGGCAATGCGCCGCCATTGACATCCTTGCTCAATGAAGAGGCAGACGACGACTCTGCGCGCTTCGATCGTCTGCACGGCAGCAAGCCTGCTGGCTGGATCGATGCATCCTTGATCGAACTAGTCACTGGGCCGCTCCCGTCAGAGCCTGTCGATGGCCATCCCCCTAACCCGGGCCAAATCTCCTCCCTGCATCCTGATTTCCCGCCTAGTATGAACGTTCAGCTCCAGCCCGCGCGCCAGCAGCTGGGGTTCGAGATGTTCCCTTCCATCGGGATGGAGCGTGAACGCAGCAGCAAACGGACCCGGAATCACTAAGGGCTACTTAGTCCGGTGGCCGTCTGACTACTTGTCTAGCGTTTGGTTGTAAGTTAGGAGGGAACTGGTGTCTTTATTCGATATTTCTATCTTTATCTTCTTTTCAATTGGATGGGTCCGTGGAATGCAATTGCACGAGGGGGGTGGCGTTAGGTATCCCAATTCGCATGTCTATTTTTTCCCGCTCTTTCTTGAGCTGCACAATCAACTGAACTTGAATTCTTCCATTCGTTTTCGTTTCGTTTCTCCTGGCTTTCCCTTTGACCGAATCGCGTTGAATGCGATGTCGGCCAAGCTAGTATACTACGCGGCTCTTCCACTGTCAACCTCGGTATGACGCCACCCGCTAGGGTTGGTCATCAGCATCTACAAATCAACCAGGTAAGCTGTTTGACCCCGTCATGGACATCTTAGTAGAGAGTGGTATTGCATTGCAGAATGTATAGCATGCTGGACATCATGAATGATGTGATCATGGCCAGAAATGGGGTCATCGCCACATCTGCAGCTGCAGCGCGTTGAGTGGTCGCTTCTCCGCAATTCTCGCCGAGATGACAAATGCCCCCAGTAACACCGAATGGTCATCTTGATCACTAATTCATCAAGTGTCCGGAGACTTTTAAACTTCTGGCTCCGACTCTGCAGCGGATGTGTATATAAAGAGCGTGCTCTGCATCTCGGATCATCCAGCATTCTTGCATTCGCATCGCATTGCATCGCATTACATCACATCCACCCGTATACTTAACTACTAGTATACTTCAACCGAGTTATATAATCATACAAGATGGCCACCACCACCACCGAAACAATAACCACCACTGGCACCACTACCGCCAGTGGACCAAGCTACATCCCCCGGGGCCCAACGACCGCAGAGATAACCTTCTACGCATCACCACCCGACGGCTCCGCCCCATTCAACTACGTCGAAGCACCCCCAGCAAACCAACCACAACGCAACTACCTCGAACAAACGCAACAAGTCAACATAAACGACATCCGCGGTGACGAAAAATCCTACAATCTAGACAAAGACGCCTTCCAAACCCTCTCCTCCGTCCCCACCAAAACAACTTACTCAACCTTCGACTCGGACACCGCCGTCCGCGAAACATACTACCCAGAAGTCGAATCACTCCTTCTATCCTCTATACCAGGCGCAGAGAAGATAGTTCTATTCGACCACACAATCCGCCGCGCAAAGCCAGATGCCCCCCGCCAACCCGTCAATCGCGCACACGTTGATCAAACACCCCGCGCAGCAGCTGATAGAGTCAGACTTCATATCTCGGACTCGGACGAGGCAGAGAGACTTCTCGCAGGCCGCTATCGCATCGTGAACGTTTGGCGACCACTAACGGCCGAACCTGTTCAGTCCGCGCCGTTGGCGTTTGCGTCGGCGCAGTCTGTGGATAAGGATGATCTCGTCCCTATTCAACATCGGTATCCGCATCGGACGGGTGAGACGATGGGGGTGAAGTTTAATCCGGAGCAGAAGTGGAAGTATTGGTCTGGGATGAGTCAAGATGAGAGGTTGTTGCTTAAGTGTTCAGATTCGAAGGGGTTGGAGGGTGGTGATGTTGCGCAGTGGGTGCCTCATACTGCTTTTTGGGATCCTAGGACGCCTGATGGTGCGAGGTTGAGGGAGAGTATTGAGGTTCGAGCTTTGGTTTTTGGGTGATTTAAGTATGTTATTAAGGAGAAGGGAATGGTTGGTTAAATTGGTAGCGGTGTATTATGGGATGTTTTGTTAGGCCCTGTGGTAGTCAGTCACTGGTCTTGGATTTAGGTAATGTCTTTATGATTTTGCATTGGGTTAGCATAGTTAATATTGTCTATGATATATTGTTCAAACTCAGGCTCTTTGAATAGTACTAGTAGTACTAGTACTAGTAGTCCCTGGAAATCGAGGTCTTGCACGTAAAACCAACGTGAATTGCAAGCACAACCCGAGTACTTGTACGGAGAGAGCTGACGGGCCTTGCCAAATAGTGGATTTCGTAGGAAGTAACCGAACGTGATCAAGATTCATAATATTATAGCTTTAAAATGAGTGCCTCCGAATTCTGTACAAACGAAATAATTAGGAATACAATGTGGACATGTCAAGTCATCGAGCCATTCAACGTTCCGTTCCATCCCCGAATAACAAACTCGTACATATCAATCGAACAATCAAGGACATACGCACACGCCAGTGCTAAGTTTCAAAGGTCAACGCCTCAATCCCGGTGATGTTAGCATCAAGATCTGGTAATGATAATTGAGGCGACACTCGATCAACCGGTTCAATTGGCTCAAAATCATCCAAAATAGACGGATCAATTTCATCCTCAAACCCATCCCGCAATTCCTCCGGATTGGTCTCACTATCACTAGCAGCCTCCGAGAACCCGAAGTCAAATTCAGAAACCGACGACGAGGAGAGAACCGACTCCGCTTTCGCCTTCGTCAAGATAGGCACGGAAGCCTGCCTCTTCACCATGCTCGCTCTGTTCTTCTTCTTATCCGTCTCCACCATGACTTCCGCCTCTTTGGGCCAGGCCTTGATGGGTGCGCTCTTCTCCTGCTTCGGAGCCGAGATACAATGAAGTGGAACAGCAGGACCACGTGTGGACGGGATTTCCCTAATCGCCGCCCCAAAACACTTCTTCACTCTGCTTGCGGATGGCCGCTTCTCCGGCTCGGGGGAGAGCATCGCGCGAAGGATAATGAGCATGCGAGGAACGGCATAGAAGAAGCGGTCACTGCCGCGATCTCGCCGGCATCGTTTCAACGCGTCACCCTCTAGCAGGGCAATCCAGGATTGTACCTGGACTGAATTGCGGGCGAGATGGAATGAGGCGTCTGCCATTCCGCCGCCACGACCGGCGGAGCGGTTGCGGGCACTGCGGTGGGAGGCAAAAGATGCTGAGCTTCGCTTACAGAGATGGGTCAGAATGTCGAGAATAATGGCGGCGAGGGAGAAGAGATCTGCGGATGATTGGGAGGTTTGGGTTGAGTGCCAGGTTGGGAGGATAGTTGAAGGAGTCGAGGGGGGCGGAGCGACTAGAGAGGAGCTCGTTGAAGATAATGACGATGAGGAGGTCGAGGATCTTAGTGATGGGATTGGGAAAAGGCTTCGGGGTCTTTTGGACCAGAGGGGACTGTTCTGCTTTGGGGAGCCGGTCGAAGCGGAGTTTGTGGAAGTGTAATTTGAGGATGCACCAGACGAGGAGGAAGATGATGAAAAAGCGAAGGAGAAGCGAGATGGGGACCTTGGGAGTCCAAGATGAATAACGGTTCCCTTGGATGCGGCAGAGTCTGGTCGAGGATTGTCCGGTGATGATGGTGGGCTCCCAGTTTCGTTGAGTGGTGCTAGGGCAAGACGAACGGGCTTTTTCCGCCGCCCAGTTCGACCTCCTGAAGGAAGGATCACTTTGCTAGGTGCTTGCTGCACTGGATGAGTGGGCGCCGCGGCAGTGTGAATCCAGCGTTCGGGAGCAGAGTATTGATAAGACTCGAGGTCGTTAACTCGTGGCGGCGCAAGAAGAGAATCGAGGGCTTGGAATTGGCCTAGAATGATATTAAAGTCTGGGTCGACGAGAATGTTGGAAGGCCGAATTGCAGTATGGGAATGGCCGCGAACATGCAGCCAGGACAATGCAGATACGAGACAATGAGGCCAGGTGATGAGAGTCTGCCGGCGCTCCTCCTTGGGCAGTCGTTTGAAGGTCAGAGGTTCATCGCTCAAGAAACTTTGCAGGGTGCGATCTGTTTCGGCCCCGGTAAACAGTACACAGACAGTATCGTCGACAAAATATGAAGCATAGATCGAGAAGACATGCTGATGCGCGAGTTTCCTCAAAGATCGAATTTCTTCGAGTACTTCGTCCGAGGAGAAGAAATGCGGTGCCCCTCCAACTTGGACCCGGGTGCGCAAGAAGACACGACACACTGTTCCGGCCAGGACAACTTTATCGACTGTCTCGTCTCTGCCTTGAACTCCGCTACTTGTCGTAGCTCGTGCTACCTCCACCGGAACACCTTCATTTGCTGTATAGGCAACGTGTTCGCCTTCAGAAATCCCGCGGACTAGAAAGCGCCATTGGGTATGGAAAAAGCGTGCATCGAGGGTAGGATCGTTGCCGTAGGGAGAAAGGCACAGAAGATCGATGTTCTGTTCCGCCATTGGTAGGTCGTCGTCATCGCGTGACTCGTCGACAAGAGCGAAGATACGATCAGGGATCCCTATCTCGTTAAGTATCAAGAAGAGACGGCCAGCTTTGGTCATAATCCATTCCATGTAGGTCTCGCTCGTCAGACCCTCACCCCAACGGGGAAGATCAAAAAGCCGAGGAACACTTTCGGGTCGTAGACGGCTAATGATGTACTTGGTATCGAGTGTGGCCTTAATTCTCTCCTCGGGCCACCAGAGAGAGGTGTATTCGTGGGGCCGGGCCATGGTCGGTGCATTGTTCATTAGGAAATACCTAAGTTGAAAATGGGGATTTCTTCATTCTCTCCGATCTGGATGGAGCAGAGGGGAGTTATAACATGACAGTGGATCGTGTGACAAGCAGCCATGAAAATAGGGCCGAGGATTATTATCAAAAAGTCCGCGAGTCCCCTGTGTCCAACGTCCAACTCTGTTCGTGCAGCGGCGAACGCCTACTGGCGGAGGAGAACGCTTATCTCGACCTCCGCAAGGGGAGCTCAGCAACCAGTCAATAGTCCGGAGAAGCCATAGCCATCTACCTGAGACCCAAACAATCGGGCGTCAGCAGCGTCATAATTATTGACAGCAAACGAACAATGGGCCTAACGGGGCCGGGGGGTGCGGCGAAAGTCAAGATATGATGGATCGAACACTTGGGACTGCATTGTTGGAGGATCAACCAATCTAGATTCGGGAGCTTATCAGCAACCTGCCAGATGATTTTGTCCGGGCGCACGCCTCCATATTTAGGGTAACCGCTTCGAGTTTAGCACATGAGAAATCAATTCCATTCTGTACAACAGGCAGTGCAATATCTGCAATTCTCAACCGAGATAAGCGATTGATCTTCCTCTGACAGCTGCACGGATCCTAGAATGACCGCAACTATTAAATTCTCGCATGAAACTGGTTTATTTATTGAATGGAATCCCCGAGGGTACAGGCACCGGAGGAATCTGTATGAATAAATCTGCCATTTCACTCCACTGTTCATGCCGATGAGTGATCGTCATGGAACGCATGTCCTCCGACGCCCCACTAGTTAGTCGGAGACGAGGCAATGGCTCGGTCGCCGCAAGCTAATGAACCCATCTGCGCCACTAGAAACACACGAAAAGGAAACCCTAGAATCTCTGCTGGCAATCAGTGATATTGCCGCATCGAGTTGCTTCTTTGGACATTTCCCTGGTTGTGTTATCCACGAAACCAACCCTGGGCGGCTTGCGCGGAAATGGCTTGATAACAGGGGTCCCCTCAGAAGACATAATTGGCTCACAAGACTCTCGTCTGGGATTCTATTAGCTTCCGATGGTTGAAGTAGTTCCCCTATTGGATATTACATATGATAGAGACAATACCGGGATTTCGGGGTACTGCTGATGTGTACAATTCCTCATTGGCCTTACTGAAAATCTTCTAGCAATGAGATATTGCATAAATCTCAAGAAAAAAACTAAAATACGTTCTCTCCAACTACTAGATGGTACTCCGTTTTTTTAAAGCCTTCTTGCTCCCATCTGGTATTTGGCACAAAGCAATATGCTCTCTGTATGTAGATAGACCCGTATGCCTTGCTGCAACGAGTTCGGTGACGGTATACAGTAGATATTACCAGAGATTTGTCATATGATTTGCAAAGGATTAGGATTCAGTGGTCGCTTTGATATGCAAGGAAGTCTTTCTCATTGACTTGGAAGTTGGACTAACGACACGGAAGATTGGAACCTATTCTCTAGGGTATTCAGAGTTCAAGTTCCACCCCTGAGAGCTTGCATGAATTGTTTTTTTGTATGAACTTGGCTAAAAGGGCCATTGCCAATGGACGCCCATGAGATCATAAAATTAGTGCAATAATTAAGACCTCTTTTCGAACCCTGGAGTCTCCAGTTTGATGTTACTTTCCTTTGGAGACCTTCTGAGTCGGGTGTAGCTCAATTCTCCAAATTTGTAGCGGAACTGCAGATATGATAACTAGTATATATAGCACTTAAGTCGTTTCACCATGTAATGATGCATTCAAGTTCGATATCAGTACTGTACCCGAGGGGCATACCTAGTACAAACAAGAACCGGATCATTAAGATACATTTCAACGAGAGCTATACGTCCCAGTTCTTATTGAATAGTGTAAAATCCATCTTAATGTGCTTACTCATTTCAAGAACTAAGAAAGTACAACGAATCATGGCCATGGCATTTCCACTCGCCTGGTATGTGTGGGTCTTGGCTCTCGAGATGGCGTTCGTTTTTACCCCACAAAACTCCTAAGCGCTCGATCCCGTCGGCTGAAGTGAGTCCCGCCAGCGAGCGGGGTGAAATACTCTCCGATTTTCCGATCCAGCTCTTTCTTGCCTTTTCAACCTCCCTTGTTTTCATCTACAGGGTAAGCCCAGTCGGCATGCACGATGTATGAGCGCCAGCGGGTTTGGCGGGCGTGTCAGGCGTGCCGTCGCAAAAAGGTCAAATGCGATGGCGAACATCCGTGTCAGAGCTGTACTCGCAATAAGGCGGAATGTGTCTTTGAGCCGTATAATAACATGAGGCTAGTGGATCCACAGTCAGTTCTCACTCTGTGATGGATTTGGTCTCCAAATATCTATTCCATACCCGTCTAAGACCGTGCTGACAAGTTCGCGGACGCCAACAGATACGTGATGAAGCTCGAAAAGAGACTCGCACAAATGGAGAGAAATTTGAAAACACAATCTACTGCTCAAAGCAGCATCGGAGGGACAGAGTCCCCTGTACATCCATTTGCATCGACGCACGACGAAGACTCTCATCCTCACAGGGCGGCGTATCAGTCGGTTCCTGCTTCCGACGAGGGTGCCGTATCCGATCCGCCCAACTTCTTGCGAGCATGCTCAACAGATGCGATCGTTGAAAGACCAGCAAATTCCTCAATACCGGAAGCAATTACAGGGGCACTCAACTCACAAGTGCAACCCGAAGTAGTAGCTGACTGCGAATACCATGTCATCCAGCCGAACGATACGGAAGATGCACCAATTGGCACCGTGTCGATTCCGGTCGACATAACGCGGCTTGAAGCATCGCTAACGCACGTCCTGGTTGACCTATTTTATCACTCTATATACCCCATATTTCCAATCATCCACTCCAACACTTTCCGACCGCAATATGATCGCTGGCTCTGTGGTCAAGACGTCGGTGGGAGTAACCACAACGACGACAATCAATTTTCTTTCCTCTTATATGCCTTGCTCGCAGCAGCAGCCTCAGTCATTCCGAAAGAACACCCGATATTTGGTCAAGAAGACTGCAGGATCTATAAAGGGGCAGAACTGGGCAACCTCCTCTATTTACATGCGTCATCTCTGAGCTCAGATAGAGCATATCAGCGGAATACAATATCTGCAATCAATACAGTTGCCGCACATGGGATTATGAGCTTATATTTGACAGAGTCAGGGAGAGTGAATGATGCTTGGGTAACTACCGGCCACGCAATGCGTCTTTATCAAGGCTTGGATGTGGAGGACGAAGGTGACGGTGACGGTGATACGACATCGGATGCTGCTGACACTTTCTCGACACGAAGCAACATATGGCGGTGCCTGTATATACTTGATCGATCTCTTTCAACAGCACTCCTAAAGCCGCTAGCAATTGACGATGTCGAAAGTGACACTGAGTCATTTGATGGTGAGAACGACCAAGCATCGGCCTTGGAGGCAAAAGCAGACCCTTGGTTCTCAGTCGTGGCAGACTTTCATGTTACCATGGGTCGAATCTATAGATCTGTTCGACAGATTCGAAAATACCAGGCATCTCAAAACCCAAGGCTGAGAGAAACGCTGAGATCATACGTGAAAAAACATGATGCAGAGCTGGAGAAGTACTATACCACGCAAGTACTGCCGAGAATAGAAACTGCAGACCGACAAGTAGATTCTATTGCTTTGCAAACAATAGCAGTCTCATCATACTATATTGGCGTTGTTCTTCTATACCGAACCTTTATCGAACGACTGAACATTGCGGAGCCAGAAGCATTTCTGCGCTGTGCCGAGGCTGCATCAAATTGCATCAAGGTTACTCCCGAAGTCATAGCCAGAGTCCCCGCAAGCCACTTTGTGATACAGCAAAGTCGGGCAATATATGCAAGCACGAAGGTGCTCTTACACTGCATGCGTCTCGCTCGGAACCCAACCTTTACCAACAAAGCATGGTCGGATGTCGAGACCGGCTTCAACATGCTACGGGATTTTAAGATTCAATGGCCCGAGATCAATAAATACCAGTCACTCATAGAGAAAGACATGAAGCTCACACAAATTGATCTCAGCAAACACGACATTCTCAACAAGGCTTTAGATCAATATGGCCAGCTCGCGACTTCCCAACAATCCAGATCGAGTGAAACCATGGGCGTATCATACAATGACAATTTTGCCGATCGAATAAACACCGAAAAAAGTACCGGGCCCCATCATCAAAAGGGAAAGAAGAGACGTTTTTGTCCGGATGAGAGACTGCAATCTGGCTCTGTCTTACCAGCTTGCGAAGCACGGCCAAAGAGAGGCAAACCCGTACCAAACGCCATTTCACCATCTTCGCATCTCGACAACAACATGCTGAGTATTTTTAGCGAATCTGAGCCATTTAACAGCTATCCTATGGCAGAGCAGTCGGCAATAGATGATGACCTTCTTCTTGGCGACTTGATTTCTCAACCATCTACGCTCGGGGACCCCTCGTTGGACCTTTTCAGCGATGCAATGTTGATGGGCCCGATCGATAGTTTTTTCTCGCAATATGCAGATTAGTGCGTTTTATTTTCTTATCCAACATATTCTGTACTAGTTACTAAGTGAACATAATATTGCTCAATGAGGAAGTGCAACTTTTCCACAAGCCCCACACTTCCGGCCTCCTTCATTATTCATCCAATCACTAACTACAGCCTTAATTTGTGTTTCAATATCATCACAGTAAAATGAAACCTCTCGAATGATTGTTGGTTGGCTTTGGTGTGCCTCTTCATTTTCACAATACCATCTAATGCGATCAACACAGGTTGGTGGACGTGCGCGTTCCATGACCAGACCAACCGTATTCTCATAGCGCCTCGGAGAATGAGGAGTGTTTCCTGAATCAAAAATTATCAGCGGTATTCAGGAAAAAGTGACAGCGAAGTGCTAGCTCGTACCAGGGACCAGGAATGTTTCTCCCTCTCGAATTATAACGTCTCGGAACTTCCCATCATCAACGATCTTTAGCAGCATATCACCTTTGATCTGGTAGAACCATTCCTATCAAAAGAGACTGCAATTAGAATAGAAATCCACAATGAAGATGCATTAGAGATATTCATACTTCTGTCTCGTTGACTATATACCGGAAAGAATTCGGTATTAGCTTCGTCATATCCACGCTCATATCCACGTGGGTTGTTGTTGCACCCGCAGAAACGGTACTACTCACTGTGATAATCATTCCTTGTATTCGGGCCTCCGACGGCCATCAAAATAAAGTCTTTCCCAGAGTATAAGCACTTATTACTGATAGGAGGCTTCAATTTATTTGAATTTGTTTCAAGCCAAGAAGCTAGGGCGATTGGCCCGGGAATAGAGCCTTTGGTGATTGAGGATGATTCCATGATCAAGGCGAAGTAAAATGAGCAGGTTAGTAAGATCTTGTCGATGTAAATGATCGACTCGGTCATTTAAGTGTCACCTAAGGAGCAAGTTTAGTTCTCCGCATCTTTTGAACGGCAAGCAAGTCACGTTCATCGGCCTAAGCTCAAACTTGACGTGGAGATGTACTAGTAGGACCCGCAACGCCTTCCGATTGATCAGTCGGATCTATCCGAGTGGGAAATATACCAGCTGAAAGTACTCATGCAAGAAACTACTTGGGTATTCGCAGGGCCTGTAAGTAATAATACACATAACAATAAAAATTGCCGAGAAAACTTAAATTTAAAGCAAAGGAACTTTCTTATCTACAATACTACTAATATTGATCACACCCGCGCTGTTTCAGCCGCTCGACTTGGTTTGTTTCTTGATCGCATACTTGATCGGCAAGTATATTTCTCTTCAGTATGACGTTCGTGTCGAATTGTTGCTCGTGCTCTACTACCAAGTCACAATGGAGCTCATCCAACTTGAATGGTACAAAGTATAGGGATGGCCCTTTCCGAATCGACATGCATACCCATATTATGCCACCATCTTTGCCCGACTTTTCACTTCAATCTTCTGATGGGAAGAGCGAAGAATGGATCAATCTCCGACTGCGAGATCAATCAAAATTTGAAAAAGATAAGAAAATCGCCTCATCTTCCCAAAATGTCGATATGTTCGTGGGCGATAAATTTTTCCGGACCGTTGAGCCAAATTGCTTTGACCCGATAGTTCGCATGGAGGAAATGGATGCTACAGGCGTGAACATCCAAGTGATCAGTACAGTGCCCATTTTATTCTCATACGATAAGCCTATCAAGCCGGCTACATTGTTAGTCCGCCACCTGAATGACCACATTGCGTCGGTCTGCCACGAACATCCCAAGCGTTTCGTGGGACTCGCAACTGTTCCATTGCAGGATGTTGAAGCATCAGTGGCTGAACTAAAACGCGCAAAAATTGATTTGGAATTGAAGGGAGTGGAGATTGGTACAGAGATTAATGGTCAGCCGTTGGACTCTCCAGAATTTGGCTCCTTTTGGAGTGCCTGTGAGGAATTGGACATGCCGATCTTCATCCATCCCTTGGGCTATGAACTGGAGAGGGAGAATAAGAGCCGATGGGGTAGCTATTGGTCTGCTTGGCTAATAGGAATGTATGTAACCCTTGAGTTTACTTTGGGATAATTCTGACCAACTTTGGTGAACAGGCCTAGCGAGACTGCACTCGCCATTCACGCAATCCTCTCATCAGGTGTCCTTGTGCGCCACCCTAAGCTTCGACTATGTTTTGCACACGCGGGTGGTGCTTATGTGCCTCTTCTCGGGCGGATCCAACATGGCTACGACTGCCGACCTGATCTAGTCGCGCATAGTTCTCAAGGAGTATCCCCCCAAAGCTATCTTCAGTCCCACCAACATAATATTTGGCTGGATAGTCTAGTACATGATCCGGACCTCCTGAAGTTGATCTGCAATAAGATAGGACCAGACAGGATTATCATGGGCAGTGATTATCCTTTTCCACTTGGTGAAATGCCTATTCCGGGTGAAATGTTGAGAAATGACAAGCTGGTGGGCGAAATGTTCTCGCAGGAGACACGGGCGCGTATGCTTTCTGGAAACGCGATCGAATTTTTGGGGCTGCACAGCATGTTCCAAAGCAATGAATAGGGCGTCACTCTATCAGCATGGACTTGAAGGGTTGAGGATTGAGTTAAATTTTTTAATGCGACAAATTTCGATGTATCTAGAGCTTCAAAGCTACACAGGAGGTTAACAGACCATAAGGGAATGTTAAAAAGAGTTTAAAATTTTTGCAACTAGGGTGAATTAAGGAAGATCCTATTGAGAGTGTGTTGAATAAATTTTTTTTTGTAATGTTTTCTGACGGTGATCCCTGAAGTTCTAGTAGGCATTCAAGTAAATGCATCCCCTGATTGAGTGCAGTAGTTTTAGCTAATATATGCACTCAGATTGCGGTATTGAAGTGGGTCGCTGAAGATTGGAGTCGAGCAGCACGCATAAGCGCTCAAATTCACTCAACTTTGTACACCGATGTTCAAAGATACTATGAATCATTCGGCTACAAATGAGCTTTCGATCGCCCTCACTTCAACTTTTTCCCACAGTTACCAGCTAGCGTACTATTGCTAGGACTGCCCCGGTCCTTAAAAACATTTTTCGTTGCCATCGATAAATGGATAACAACGACACGGGGTACTAGCCAAATTGGAACCCGTTGACGCCATTATCATGTGAACCATTTGATATCTATGCAAATGTATTGGCTGGTCGAAAATTAGCATGGTGCCAGTAGGTTCCAGTTTGGCTAGTACTTCGTGTCGTTGTTATCCACTCATTGATGACAAAGGAGAGAGCTGAATCCTCTTGATTTCGACCAGTCGACTAAACAGTTCTCCAAATGATCGAAATAATATACAAGATAGCTCTTGCTGCTAAATAAAGTGAGGATTTTCGTGGCGGCTTGAAAGCGCGGTGGAAATGGGAAATGGTCGAATCGGATAGCGGTCCGATCGGAGAAAGATCTGCAATTTATTGACCTGGCTAGTAGACTGAGACCAAGCATCCCAATTCTTCATCCTGCAATGTTCTAATATCACTTTTCCCAAAACTTAGGTATTGGAACTTCATCAATATCGATATGGCTTTTATTTCACAGATATGGGAGATCAATAGCCCAGAAAGCGCCAGTGATTACTTGACAAGTCTTGCAAAAGAGCCAATTCGTCTACAAAACTTTATTAACAACAATTTTCAAGACCAGTCAAAAGCAAGCAGCTGGATAGACTCATTTGATCCTCGGTCTGGAAAGCCCCTCGCTCAGATTCCGCGCAGTACCACTTCCGACGTGGACCTCGCTGTAGACGCAGCCGCCAAGGCATTTCCTTCCTGGTCCCAGGTTTCACGGCAAGAGAGATCGAATATTTTGCTGCGCATTGCGTCTGTAATTTGCAGCAAAAAAGAGGTATTTGCGACGTGGGAAAGCGTTGACCAAGGGAAATCACTGGCTAGAGCCAGGGTTGAGGTAGAACGTGCGATCTCCAACTTCCGGTTAGTGTAAGATCCAAAGTTGCAGTGTTCACGACCCAAAAACTAATGCAGATCTCAGGTACTTTGCGACGTATATTTTGCATGATGAAGGATCTGTCCGTTTTATTGACGGCCAGCCAAGTACTCTGACATACGAGCACCGGTCGCCCGTGGGAGTATTTGGACTTATTTCGCCATGGAACATGCCTCTATATCTTCTCACATGGAAGATTGCTCCCTGTATCGCGTTTGGATGCACAGGAGTAGCTAAGCCTAGTGAAGTCACAAGCATTTCTGCATTCTGTACGTCCCAAGAAGAAAGTGCCGGAGGGGATATGCGAGACTGACTTCGTGATTAGTACTTGCTGAAGCGCTCCGACAGGCAAATCTGCCTCCTGGAGTAATGAATATCATATTCGGAGACGGCCCCGGTGCAGGCTCAGAACTCGTCAAGTGTCCTCGTGTGCGAGGAATCTCGTTTACCGGTGGAACTAGTACTGGTATTCAAATTCGACGGGAAACAGTCACTGATATCGGCAAACACGTCTCACTAGAGCTTGGTGGGAAGAATCCGACATTGATTTTTGACGACGTCAATTTGGCCCAAGCTGTTCCTCTTGCAGCCTCAGCCGCATTCGAGAATAGTGGCCAGATTTGTTTGTGTGGTTCGCGAATATATGTGCAGAGGAACATCCTTGGCAGCTTTTTATCTACATTTGTGGAATACGTGAAGGAAAACTACCAACTTGGACAGACCATCGGACCTGTCGTTTCGCGAGAGCACTATGCCAAGGTCAGATCCTATCTCAAACAAGCACAAGAAGAAGGTGCGGCCTTTTTAACCGGTGGGGTACCAGAAGCAGACCCTAAGCATGGCTACTGGATAGTGCCGACCGTGCTTGGTAATCTTCCTCATGATAGTCGGGTGATGCGCGAGGAGATTTTCGGACCTGTCGTCTCGATTTGTGCATTTGAGACGGAGGAAGAAGCAATTCAATTGGCGAATGATAATCCAAATGGCCTTTCCAGCGTTCTCCTAACCCAGGATGCATCTCGCATGCGCCGAGTCGGAGAGCGAATCGATGCTGGGTTGGTGTGGGTTAACTGTTGGTTAGTACGGGAGTTGAGCACTGCTTTTGGAGGAATGAAGTCATCTGGAGTTGGTAGAGAAGGGGGTGCCCATAGCCGGGAGGTATTCACTAATCTTCGCACGATTCATGTACGTTAGTGATGAGCCGAGTATACTTCGAGCCGATACAATGACGTCACCACGGGAGTCGGGCCGCTCGGATCTATCCGCATCCCGTGACCGTGTAGCAGTGAATAGATCGAGGGAACACACTCGACTGTTATTAGGATATTACGCTCTTTTTCAAATCAAATCAAATCTATCTTCTCATCATTTGTGCACCAATTATTTGCGGTCTACATAGCTCGACTCAACACCACACAGCTTCCATGTCGCAGAGCATTCCTTACTTCCGCCCTGCCGCCCACGCCCAAGGGCTGGCCAACTACCCACACGCGCGTACTGTGCAGTCTGCCGACGGAAAGGGCTCGTATGTCTACGTTTCAGGGACTTCATCTCGGCGTGGTGATGGCACATTTGTGGGTGCTACCCCAGCCGCCGATGGCACTATTGCCTTAGACATCCGACAGCAGACCGCAGCCGTGTTGTCCAACATCGACACAATCATCAAGGGGGCCTCGGATGGCCGGGCAAGCATTCACGATACGGTTGATGCAACAATTTTCCTCACGAACATGAAGGATGATTACACTGGAATGAACTCCGAATGGGATAAAGTTTGGCCTGATCGCGATACAGCCCCAGCGAGAACAACAGTTGAGGTGCGAGCATTGCCGAGAGAAGAGATAATTGTGGAAATTAAATGTACTGTTTATTATCTCCAATAGACATATTATATTATACGATTTCAAAATGACGACAAAGGTAGGTTTGACGGGCTGTCGGACGCGTCAGATCTGAGTCAACACTCAGTTTTGTTTTGTCTCTGTCGCGGCAATGCCTTGAAACGCAAAGGTCCACATAATTATCGGGGTGGATAACTGGTCTGTCTCAACTAGTGCATCATGCCGCTCGGAGATATGAGCTTTCTTTAGAATAGTTGATGAAATGAAGAGACCCCCGCTTCTGCAAGCATGCGGGTAAATAATCATACAGTGCGAAAAGATATAGCGGGGTGTCAATGTAACCCCAACTAGGGGAGCTCCGGTGGGATAACAGTCTCCGCCAATAGAGGCTGCATTGTTATGTGAATGGTAGAATATTATAACTGCGGGGATAATACACGATTGCCCGAGAAATATACCATTTCCCGGAAATCAACTCAATGACTTGGCTGTGAACATCAAACCTCTGGCTGCATTGTGGAGCACTGCTCGGGTAATATATCTCAGGGGTGATTTGCATCTTGTATTTCCTTTTTAAGGAGAGATGTATCACTTCCAGAGGCCGCAGATCAATTTCAGTCGCGAGTTGTTTCACGCCGAAGCAGAATGCGTAGTTTATAAGGGTGTAGAATCATCCGTAATCGCTGTTGTTATCTTAGGAGAAACATATTCATCACAAATCCTTGAACCTTCAAGTTGCACCATACATCTGACGGGAAGAAGATAAACAAGAATTTATCTTGGCAACGCTATGTATTCTTCAGCTTTTCTCCTTGCCGTCCTGCCACATATAGTCTCAGGACTGCCCGGAGAAAGACACGGCCTTGCGAGACGTGTCAGTACTCTTATCCCGACTTCATGTTTTGACTCGACCTCATCACTCACGCAATACTTCAACTACAACTACCCCTGGGGTGATACTCATAATGGAGCCGCCATCATGAAAGAATCCAATTCGGTTATCGCCGATGCCGGTGTTCTTACTCTGAACGCGACATACACAGGTGCATCTGACTACGCCTATGACTCTGGTACTGTGTACGCGAAACAACAATTCACTGTCAAGGCTGGAGGTGGATTGGATTTCTCGGCTCAATTCATCGCACCAGTTGAAACAGGTACTTGGCCTGCTTTCTGGCTGAATGGCGTGAACTCGTGGCCCCCGGAGATTGACGTCGCCGAATGGAAGGGGTCCGGTGACATTAGTTTCAACACTTTCAACTCCTCAAGTGAAGTTCAAGCTCAAGACGTGGAGTACCCAAGTCCAACAGACTATCACACGGTTTTGGCAGAGCTACGTGATGAGGATGGAAGCAATGTCAGCGTCAACTTCTACTTGGATGGGACTCTGATAACTACCCAATATGCCTCCGGCCTTGTTGGTCAACCATTGAATCTAATTATTGATCTACAGATGGAAGGGAGCAGTGGAAGCCCAGGTCCAACAGGTAGTAAGTTTTTAAAGTCAATCCATTTATTGCATGCTCAAGCTTACACGTGAATTGTAGCAACACTTTTCCAAATCAAAAATCTCGAGGTCATAGATAAGAATGCTTAAGTTTACTATTTGACGGATTGGCCTTGTTCCATAATAGGCAAGATACTTGGAGCCTTGAAAAGTGAGACCCGTGTTGGGGCTATGAATACAAAGAGCTCCAGAATATCAATGACTTTCAATGGGAGCTTATCTCAAAGCTCGCTATCTTCAACCTTCTGCCAATTTTATCACCGCACCTATTCTTCACCTGGGTTACCACCTTCTAGAAATTTGAAGAAGGTAAGTAGGTTGCCGTCAATATCCTTGATTGTAAATTGTCGAAATCCCCATGGTGTATCTTCGATCTCCTCGTCAAATTCGATGCCGGGTGTGCTTTTGAGATAGACGTGGAAGTCGTCCAGCTGAGATGTACCCAGAGCAATGTACGCATGAGATGATTTGAAGCTTTCAGCACTGACTTTCGAAAAATAGAAGTTTGCTTCTGCTCTCTTGCCAATGAAAATGGAGCAAAAGTATTGCTCGGATTCTCCGTTCTCGGATTCCCCGTGCTCGGGCTTGACACTAGCAAGTTCGAATCCAAGTATCTTGGTATAAAAATCAACGGTCTGGGGGATGGACCGGGATTCGAACATCGGTATCACTTTCCATGCCGTATTGACGATCTGAGAAGCCATTTTGCGACGAATAAATCGAGTTTTAACCGCGAAAACTGATAGGGCTTATGCTTTTGGTGCTAGTATGTATTGCTGCCCCGTTTGAGGGTGCGGTGGTAGGAGGTTCAAGTTGGTGGGTAAAAGGGTGGGGTGGGGTTCTCGTATTGTACTCGTAGATGCACATGGTATTTCCACAGGCGGTGAGATACCCAAACCATGACATGGTTCTTTCTTTATAATCAATTGAAACACCTGGAAAGAATATAAAGTCTCCCAGAATATGTAATCTGGGGGGAAAATATAATCTTCGGACTTCCTGTAGAGAATAACTATGGCTTGTGAGTAATGGGTGTACTGATGCACAATCCATATGACGTCATTGTTGATATGAGCTCCTCGTTTCCTTTGTCGTAGATCAGCACTAAAACGAGAGTTCTAGGATAAGGTAGGGGTAAATTATGATTGAAGGATCCTCACCAGGACAAATCACTGGCAGGTGATCGTCACATATGGAAAAATAGAGCTTGTGCTCCGTCCTGAACATCGCCGGCTCCGACATCCCCGAATGCAAGCTCCACATTTGCCCCGCAAAATTCCCCGGGTTGCATGCATGCCTTGATAGAGTTGCGTGTTTGTGGCTCATTTTAAAGTCTGTATTTTTCTATTTATCCGTCATCGGACTTTTCATCGGGTGGTCCTCTCCCCCGACCGGTCTTCTGCATACTTGCGTGTACCTTGAACTTTAAATACTTACAAGGTGCCTCAATCAGTACATCCAGTTTTCGGCATTGCGGACACTGAACCATTTTTGACTCTTCTAGTATCTTGCAAACAGGAATAATCTATCACCATGCCAGCTGTTTTCTCGAAGTTTGCTGGACTGGCCATCTTTGTGTGGGCATTAGCTTTGCCCGTCGCCCAGGCGGACCAGCAAATCAGTATTACGACTACTACCTACTCTAGTACATGGGAGGGCTGGGGCACATCTCTTGCCTGGTGGGCAAAGGCGTACGGAGATAGAGATGACTTGGCCGACATTGTCTTTACTCTAGACTCGACTTATTGGGAGCCTGGTGGTGCAACCTTACCTGGGCTAGGAATGAACATCGTCCGATACAATGCAGGGGCTTGTTCGTGGAACACAATCAATGGATCTGTTACCATGTCGGCATCAGCGAATATACCAGCCACAAAGCAGATTGAGGGATACTGGCTCGATGGACTGAGCACAGACCCCAGCTCTTCCAGTTGGAACTGGACAGTCGATGCCAAACAGAGAGCTATGATGTTAAAGGCACAGGACAGAGGTGCCAACATCTTCGAGCTTTTCTCTAACGCACCAATGTGGTGGCAGCTCAACAACCACAACCCCAGTGGCGCAGACAATGGTGGCAGTAATTTGCCTTCGTCGCAGTATAAAAACCACGCTATTTACCTCGCTACAATTGCGAAGTACGCTCAAGACAATTGGGGTATTACTTTTGACTCTATCGAACCGTTCAATGAGCCTTCGTCTACCTGGTGGAAATCTACAGGAACACAAGAGGGATGCTATATTGACGCCAATGCCCAGAAAGCGATCATTCCTATTCTTCACGATCAAATCAAGTCGCGTGGTCTCGATAAGACAACGATTGCTGCCTCCGATGAGAATGCATTCCAGGAAGCCGTGAACTCGTGGAATACCATTGGCAAAACCATACAACAGGCAAATGTCGGGCGGATGAATACGCATGGATACTCGGGCTCGAGTGGACCCCGCGATCAGCTTCAACAGCTCGCCCGAGGCATCGGCCAGAAAGTATGGGATAGTGAATATGGTGACAATGATGGCACGGGAGATACTATGGTTAAAAACATCATGCTAGATCTAAGACTGTTGAAACCCGATGCTTGGGTACAATGGCAAGTTCTTGACGGATCTGACTGGGGTCTTATCGCTGCCGACATTTCTGCCAGGACCCTTCAAAACGCGACGACAAAATACTATAACCTTGCCCAGTTTACTCGCCATATTCGGCCTGGCATGAAGCTGCTTGAAACAAACTCAAGTAATGCCGTCTCAGCAATTGATGAGAGCAGCCATACCTTGGTCATCGTCGCTGCCAACTGGGATGACAATACGACTTTCAGCTTCGACCTCTCTAGTTTCTCCAAAGTCCCTGTCGATGGAACCAAAATTCGCAGCTGGGTGACAGACGGTACTGGTGATAGACTTTATGCTTCTGTCAATGGCATTACTTTCAATGGAAAGAGCGTGTCGACGTCGCTTGAGGATGGTGCAGTTCAGACATTCGAGATTGATGGAGTGTACTTGTAAATAATAGCAAGGAAAGGATATGGCACAAGTCTCATATCCAACACAAATGGTACTAGTTGAGAGCAACAATCAATTCAATTCTTTATTTTGAACCTGGAAGTAAAAGAGAGTTGAAGCCATAGACATGAGCAGTCAAGGTGAGCCCAATTCGCCGTATAGAGACCCCGGTAACTCGGTATAACATCCGGCCGACAACTATCCCGGGGCCGATGAAAACCCCAGAAATGCGGGGTACAGGATGGGAGCCCATGCCAAATTCTAATTGCCCCTAGCACTGACTAGTTTGAACTTGGGCTAAATTAGCCGGGAAAATTAGCCCAACTCGAAAGGCTCATGCAATGCTTGCTTCTCACCGTCTACCGCCAATTACTCGGACCGGAGCCCGCGTGATGTTTCGGGGTATCCACCATCGAGTCCCATTTGAATGATCTATATATCGCTAGGTGTATTCCCTCAAGAATACTTATCCATGTGTTGTTTCTCTTATCAAGAAAATGGATAAACACAACGATATCGCAGGAGAGGGCGCATTGCCCAACTACGACTTTACTGGGGTCGTCTTGAAAGATGTCATCCCAAAGCGCGACAAACCATGGTGGAGGGATTCGCGATTGATCAAGCTTAATGCATTGCTTTTATGCGCTCTCCTTACTCAAACGGCTCAAGGATTTGACGCCAGCATGATCAACGGCATGCAAGCACTTCCTGAATGGGTCAAATTCTTTGGACAACCGCAGGGAGCCCGGCTTGGTGCCATGACCTTTGGCCCAACAGGAGGAGTATTGATTTCAATTCTCATATCCTCTCAGCTCTGTGATAAGTTTGGACGACGCTATCCGATTTGCGGTGGATCCATTCTCATTGTGATCGGCTCCGTTATCCAAGCCGCCTCGAAGAATTACGGGATGTTTGTGTTTTCTCGATTTATGGTGGGATTCGGCCTGGGAATCGTGTCTGTCGCTGCACCTCCTTTGCTCTCTGAAGTTGCCTATCCGACTCACCGCGGAAAGCTCGTCTCCTTCTACTTGGTCTCATGGCCACTCGGGTCTTTGATCGCTGCGTGGGCCACGTACGGCACCTTTCGCATGGAGTCTTCCTGGAGTTGGAGATTACCCAGTCTTCTTCAATGCGTCTTCTCTTTGGTACAGGCAGTTCTTAGTCTGTTCGCTCCGGAGTCTCCTCGTTGGTTGATCTACAAAGAGCGTGGCGACGAAGCCCTGGATATTTTTATTCGCTATCACGGTGACGGAGATCCCCGGTCTCGTCTCGCTCACTTTGAAATGGCCGAGATTACCGCAACTTTGCAAATGGAAAAGCTTCAGAAGAAGTCGCGATGGGGAGAATGGATCTCAACCAAAGGAAACAAGCATCGACTGTTCTTGGCGTTGTATATACCCGCCATGCTGCAATGGTCGGGCAATGCTTTGATCTCTTATTATCTTCCTGAGGTGCTCAAGTCAATCGGAATTACGGATTCCAAGACGCAGCTTACCCTCAATGGGTGCATGTCTATCTGGAGTTTGGTGTCTGCTTGTTTCTTTGCAACGCTCGTCGATCGTGCCGGTCGCCGAGGCCTCTTTTTGTTCGGCATGGGCGGCATGGGGATTTCTTATATTATTTGGACGATCTGCTCGGCCATTAATGAGAAAAAGGGCTTCAAGGACCACAGCTACGCCGGTGCGGTTTTGGCAATGATTTTCATCTACCAAGCACTTTACCACGCGTGTTCCCCAGTCGCGCCCACATACATCATGGAAGTGGTTCCCTACTCCTTGCGTTCGAAAGCCGCCATGCTTTACCAGCTGACAGGAAACTTGGCCAGTCTCTACAACAGCTTCGCCAATCCTGTCGCGATGGAGGCCATCTCATGGCGGTACTACATTGTGTGGGTGGTGATGATTGCTTTAAATTTCACTTTGATATTCTTCTTCTTCCCCGAGACGAAAAATCGTGGTCTGGAAGAGGTTGCCGAGATTTTCGATGGACCCAGCGCCCTCTCTGGAACGAATGCCATGAAGCAATTGGGACTCGATGTTAACGCGGAGAATGCTGTGGCTATGGCGAGAGATAGTAAATCGGCGGTGGAGCAGGTGGAACGCGTTTGATGACCTCATATTATGGATATAGCAATTTGTTAGTAGTAACTAGTTAGCATATGACAACCGCCAAGTCCGTTTAAGCCTTTCATACGACTACGATAAGACAGATACTTTGTAGATTTCCATGATAGGTAAACGCCCGGCGGGGGTCGGGGCGAATCTCGGGAGGAGCTACGCCGAGCCCGGAGGAGCTCCCCCGCACTTCCACTTTGTGTACCCCATACTTCTCCCTCCAATCAACCCTCATCTTTCGCGGATCATGCAAACGCCGATCTCGCGAAAGATGGGCTTCTTTCGTTTCTTGCTCACCACCCCTTTGTTCGATAGAATATTGATGCATCACTGCCCTGATAATAGCCCGACACATCGGCTTGATGGACCCGACTAACGCAACCGAGGAGACCAGTATCACCGGAGCTGATCAAGAGCGACCATCGTGCCAAGGCTGTCGGCGACGTAAGTTGAAATGCTCCAGGGAATCCCCTACATGCTCTCAATGCAACCGATTGGAATCTCCATGTGTTTATGACACCAAAAGGAGCAAGCCAGGATTGAAAACCGGCGCGGTTGAGGGTTTGAGTCGTCGAATCGGTATGTTTATCTGGCTTATGCGCATTATACGGTAGATGATACTAATCAATGTGATTTCTAGAGGTACTTGAGGATACACTTAGAGAGGTTCAGGCACGAGAAAGTGGCTCTTTAGGTAGCGGAAATCAACCATCCAGTCCCGAGAATGGTCGTCTAGATGGGGTGGTGAACCTGCTCTCTACAGTGTGCCTAGAACTGTGCAAATTCAACAGCCGAAACACTCGCGCAACAAACGACTCAACCTCCGAGCGGATCTATCAGCACTCACCAGGCTCCGAACGCGATGGTTCATTGGATTCGCCGGTTACACACCAGCCCCGGAAGAGGCGAAGGGTTGATACTTGTGGCAATCCAAATATCGAACTACAACTGCCCTTGGAGGATCTGGAGGCTACATCAAGCCTGCCTGCACCTGATGTACTCGAAGAAATTGTGGATACATACTTTGAGAGAGTTCATCCTTGGATCCCCATTATTCACGAAACACGATTTCGACGGCGAATGCATGATCCAGATCAAAGAGGATCTTTGGTTGTCATTCTTCACGCGATCTTGGTGGCCGCTATCCGGTTCAAATGCTCCAGTAGTAGCACTGCATCTCAAGGGGATGCAGAGTCAAGGGCCAGAAGGTCGAGGAGTATTGTTGTATTGACAGCGATGGATAGTCTTTCAGTTGAGAATCTACAGGCTTTGATCATCATTGCTTTCGATGATGTAAGTTTGACCTCCCCGAAAAATTCATATCAGGATTATTGATTGTTTCAAGATCGGAAATGGAAATACCTCTCGAGCATGGTCAATTGTCGGATCCCTGACGAGGACTGTGGAATACCTGCGACTCAGCGTGGAAGACGAAGATCATGATACCCAAAGGCTACTCAAACCTTTACTTTCTCTGCCACCTTCACGTAAGTGGGTAGAAGAAGAGGAGAGGAGGCGGGTGTTCTGGAATATATTTAATTTAGACCGATTCTGTTCGGTCGCAACGGGGTGGGTTTGCATTCATCTCCCAGTAATTGCGATCATTTGCAACGGGATGTTTTAACAGATCTAACATCTCTTCTCAACAGCTGGAACACGAGTCTTACTGCAGATGATGTCCACCGAAGACTACCCGCAGATGGGGGGCTTTGGCATCGGGAAGAGCAAGTGACGACGCCATTCTTCGGAATCTGGGATCGATCAGAAGCCCGAATCGGAAATTCAATCGCTTTTCTACCGGCCCAGTACTCAAATATTCCGAAGAGTCCCGAGTCGCCAACCGAATCTCCGGCACAATATGGATCCCCACAATTGGCGTCCCCTGGTACAACACAACCAGACATGTCAACCGTGGGGGCATTTGCCTATTGTGTGGAGGCAACGGAATCCCTAAGTCGAGTCACAACATTCTTTCTCCAGCAGAAAATCAACTTTCATGACCGACGTGAGGTTAGCAGCTGGCTGACTCGGTTCAAAGAGTTGGACCTCCGCCTTGTACAGTAAGAACACGCATCTGTCGCGTCTTGAATAGCGCTAACGTCTGTTTCAGTTGGAAGATGTTTCTTCCCCAGAAATGGAGGGATTCAAATATTTCGCGCCAACCAACATTGGTTAACATGGATCCAAATCTCACGCTTGCTCATGTCACTCACAACACATCAATGATTCTTCTGCACCAGCGTATAGGATATCCACCTGCAGAGTGGGCAAACATTGTTCGACTTCCCAGCGTCTGCAGTGCTGAGACATGCCAAAATGCCGCAATTGAGATACAGAATATGACGGCCAAATATTTGGACAATACTCCAATAATCCATCCAGTGTCTAACCAATTCGTCTTCTGCGTATTTGTCGCGGCCCGTGTTCTGCTAGGTAAGAACATCCCTTTTTTTGAATTGCAACAGATGGTGGGTAAAGTTAAGAGACTAATGAATTACTGTAGTTCACTGGCGCTACTATAATACCGAGCTTACGCAAGAGCTCTGGTATCTAGTTGATAGTCTTGAAGAGATGGCTAGGAGGTGGCGCGGATCTACTTCGCTGGCTTCATCACAGAATCGATGTCTGGCTAGCACCTACGCAGATCATCTCCGCGATCTCCATCGACGCTGCCTAGCTGCTCCGAATTTTAACGTGGATGTACTGGGATACTCGACAGTCATTTCAAATCACCATGCCCCGTCTAGTACCGGATCGGTGGTATCTAATCGTTCCCCAATGGCCCAGCAACATCAGCAGTACCCAGGAAATTCGCCGCAAAATGTCCCTCGCCCAAGCTTTCCTCAAGAGGTCGATACAGGGATGTCTCACTCTGCAGCACAATGGTCTCATACCGATGACTTTGTTGCTCCTCAGCATGCAAATGCACAACTTGATCAAGCCATGAGGAACTTGAACTACCCAGCCAATGGTCACAATCAAGCGGATGAACTCTCGAATATATCTTATCTCCTCCTTGATCAGCAATTTATGGATATGGATCGCGTTATAAGTTTGGACGATATGATGTTCACTAATACTATGGCATCCGTGAATGCAGGAACGGAAGGTCACTTGTCAGGGGTGAATGGCCAGATGTAATACAAGTCAATACTACAACTAGTACTCAATGCTTCAGGATTTACATGCATACTAGTTTCCCTACTACTAGTATCATATATGTGAAGATGATGTTTCAAATTTACTAGTATTCATTGCAAACGAACGGAAGTCCATCTTGGAAACTATGATCTATGTATATTTACAACTCAAAGAAGCCCCATGCGAAGCAATCGATTCCCAAATTCGATCAGATAATAATCCCCATAAACCAGTCCATGATCCCAATAGCGGCGATGATCGAGAGCATTGTAGTTTGCAGTCGCATTTTTTAAAATGCTGTCAAATGTGGCGTTTGGCTGGGCATCCTTCACTAATACTTGACCATCTTGGACTGTGATCGTTGCCTTCTCAGCTAGAGAAAAGGCCAGAGCATCTTCGACCAGTGCCAGCGCGGCTTCAAGATAACGACGACCCTGTGCATACTCGCCTCGGGCAAAAAAACTCTGCGCCAATACAAGCATTCCATTTGCAGCAATCGCTCCAGCCGACGAATCGCGAAGCGGATTTGTCTCGTCGATAGGGGCATCCCAGTCCCACAGCGGGACGAAGCGTCCACAAGTACGGCTTGACGAGGAATCGTTGTAACCCGCATCATCAATTTCAACCTTCCGCTCGACACAGCTCGGGGATTTGTCCAAACGGAGAAGAAAGTACTCGGCTAGCCCACACGCAGCTGTGAGGAATTCCTTATGGCCCGTCCATTGGAATGTTTGTGCATAGCCGAGGATACCCCATGCTTGGCCGCGAGCCCAGGTTGAATCTTTCGCATATCCCTGACCGGTGCGGGCCTCTTTGAAGTCACCAGTCTTCGGATCGAAGTTGGTAACGTGGACTGTGCTGAATAGAGGACCGTCATACCCTTCTCGGTGCGAATATGTGCCGGTCTCATGGCGAAGGTGGGCTCGCAGAAGCTTATGAGCATGTGTAGTCGCCGCAGAAGACATACTTTTATTCCCAGTATGCGCTGCTGCATAGTAGAGGAGATCAAGGTTACACATTGAGTCGATGATCACCAGAAAGTCTTGATCCATGGATGTGATATTGACACCCTTTTGCGTCAGCTGGTCCCATGAGCGGAAGGCGCCCACTTTTGAATTGTATCGCGTATAGAGGCTTTCAGCGGCTGTCACTATGGTTGAAAGAGCGCGCTCGTCATGGAAGAGTTCCCAACGGGGTCGCATTGAAGGCTGGATAATGAACGACATGTCGTGGGTATCGGTACGGAGACTCATGTCGTGAATCGGCTCGGACCAGATCTCGCCCAATCTCTGCAACTCCTTCAGAACAGAGAGACTGCTTTGCTTGATACCCGTTGACTGCGGAAACTTGATCATGCGCTCAAGGAGAGAATAGATCGAGCCCGGGAAAAAGCCGCATGTCCAAAAATCCGCTTCGCGGCAATAATACTTTCCAGTATCCGGACCAGACTGTGGGACGTATTCCGGATAGGCCGTTATAGGGCTCTGGGAAATTGTCAATATAGCCAATTTTCAACAAATTAATCAAGATGAAGGATGTGGCTATCTTACGTTGTTTTCCAGACAGGTGTCAGCTGCCCGAAGAATCTTAGCCGTAATATTCTCGCTATAAAGTTCACGCAATCGAATATCAAGAGCTTGTGACATGTCATGTCTAGATAGCTGTGGTTTGCTGAAAACATCATCCTCGTTGGACGTGAAACTGTGGACTTCGGTCATTTCGGGGCTTTTCGAGTCCGAGCTGTCACTGAGACGATCCACGAGATCGCAGACAGTCATAGTGCAAAGCAAGAATGAGATGAAACAATAGATGTGTGTATTACCTTTCAGAAATCTGCGAGACGATGTCTATATAATTTTTCGTCAATGTTACCTTCCCAACGCAACCGATTGGATGCCCCGAAATCCGTTAGTGCTGGCGGCCGATACCTCGCCCGATGCCCGAGACTTCCACCGAGCCTTCGGGGCTCGGTGGAATGACTTGCTTGGAGGGGTAAAATATCAATCGGGACCGGAAGCTCTCTATCCTCATATTCGAGGAAACAATTGCAATGCCTCGATTGACAGGCTTCTCAGACAATGCTTTTCGCACCAGGGAGGATGTGGCCACCGCAGCCCTTGCCTTGCTGCGTCCGCTCACGCCCTACTTCTCGATGAACAAGGGCCGCATCCGTCTACCAATCTCAACGGGTGCTCATTTCGATGAAACTGCGGCCCAGGTTGAAGGCTTTGTCCGACCATTGTGGGCTGTCGCGACACTGCTCCAATTTGCATCCTCCATTGCGAGTGATGATCCGATCGATGCTGCCCTGGCAGAAGAAATCCATGAAGTGACCAGTCTCTGGATTTCGGGGTTCTCAGCGGCTACAGACCCCGAAAGCCCAGAATACTGGGGAACAATCGATGATATGGACCAGCGGATGGTTGAGGCTGAAGTTGTAAGCTTTGCGTTGTTAGCTGAACCGGAGAAGCTGTTCCGTAACCGCGACCCGAAGACACAACAAAACATCACAGCCTGGCTTCGTGGAATGAATGGAAAGAAGATGCCACCAAACAACTGGCGATGGTTCCGTGTATTCTCCAACCTTGCACTGATCAAAGTGTGTGGAGTTCCATCTAGCCAAGTGACTGAAGAGCTCAAGGCGGACCTCGCCGTGCTCGATTCTTTCTATCTTGAGGATGGATGGTCGGGCGACGGTCCTTGGCTGTCTACACAGGAAGAAAACGAACAAGAATTGGAGTTTCAACGATCGGGACGTCGCGATGCGATCGGAAAAGGTCGCCAGGTTGACTACTATTCCGGCAGCTTCGCGATTCAATTCAGTCAGTTGCTCTTCGCCAAATATGCCGAAGATATCGATCCCGATCGGGTTTCTCGATATAGACAACAAGCACGCGACTTCGGAGCGTCGTTCTGGAGGTATTTTGATGCTGGTGGTATGCTGATTCCCCTTATATAACTGCCTGTCCATTCCATCGCTAATTTATTTAGGATCGGCCATCCCGTTTGGTCGATCTCTAACATATCGCTTCTCATGTGGCGCATTTTTCGCTGCACTGGCAGTCAGCCCTGTTCCGGATATGCCATGGCCACTATCAAGCCCGGGTCAAGTTAAGGGGTTTCTCTTGCGCCACCTGCGATGGTGGGCCGATCATTCGAGCGATATTTTCTACCCCGATGGAACTTTGAGTGTCGGGTGGCTATATCCGTAAGTAACTCCAATTCGACGCTGGAGGTGCCTTGAGCTGTAAGAGACTGATTATTTCGATAGGAACATGTACATGAGCGAAGACTACAATTCTCCCCAATCTCCCTATTGGTGCTTGAAGACTCTAATTGCAGTCTCTCTCGCGAAAGACGGCGAGTTTTGGTCAGCAGAAGAAGAGCCTTATCCAACGTTCTTTCAGCCTCAACTTTCGCGTGCGCCAAAACAAATACTCAGTAATCACCCAGCGGGAAATCATCATTTCTGCTTGTCTCCTGCACAATTCGTTGCATGGCCAATGAAGGCAACACAGGCGAAGTATTCCAAGTTCGAATACTCTTCGGCCTTTGCTTTCTCAGTTCCAACCGGTCCTCTAATTCAACAAATCGCGCCAGATTGTACATTAGCTCTAAGCAGAGATGGAGCTGAGACATGGGCTGTGAAGTGGAAATGTTCTGAGCCAGAATTCCCAGCCCTTCATTTACGAACATCCACCGGGCTGCAGCCCATCTCTGCCGCATCGGTCAGGTGGTTCCCCTGGGGAGACAAACAAGTCGAGGTGGAAACAACACTCATTCCACCCACAGATAGATGGCCCGACTGGCATGTTCGAATCCATCGTGTTCGTGTCAACTCTCCCCTACGCACATTGCATACGGTCGAAGGTGGATTTGCCTCTCCCGGCCGACGATTGAAAGACGGCGCAAAATTGCCCATTATCAATTCCGTGGGCGAAGATATGAATATTGGGGCAGAGGGTTTACTTGAAGATGCAGAATCTGTGTTGGTTCTTTCATCGGCTGGTGCGAGTGGTCTTTCAAGCCAACTAGCTGCTTCTTGCTCGTCAAAGAGTTCTTCTATCAAGGCGCAGGCTCTCAAACCAGACGGTAACACTAACATCGCTTGTCAAAGGACTCTAATCCCTATTATCGAGCGCGATTCGATTCATGGTCTAGAAACCGGCGATGAAATAGTTTTCATCACACGCGTGTTTGCGATATCTGCATCCGCAAATTGTAACCGCAAGATCGAGCGTCTCGCAGATCGATGGAGAGACCAACCCAAGGTTTCTATAAAGGGAGAGACTCACGAAGGTGACTGCATTTTGTGGGACGTTTGATATGGACCTAGAATAGGATAATCTAGACTTGCCGTTATGAATACGTTCAACTCCGAGTACATGAAAAGATTTACCTGAAATTTTAGATTTAATTTACCAGCTAAAAAAGAACAGGATTCACGAGGTCTATCGCATGCGATTAGGGAATGAATATTACAGTACAAATCAAAATACCTCGTGGGGGCATTAAACCAGTCCGTTCACGGCTTGAATCGTGTATCGTGCCCGCTGTTACCGAACAACACGAGCGTGAAGGAAAACGTGAGAATTGAAAAAGGAAACGCGCTCTGGGCACTTGACAGGGAAGAAATCTTGAACAGAAATAGAGTGTAGAGAGTCACAGGACCCTTAGCGCAAATGGCCCGGAAATCAAAATCACAGATTGATGTGTCTAGAGGAGGAGGCCCAGGAAAGCAGCGAGGGATCCCATCAGGAGACTGGAAGCGATCGAGATGCTTGTAGCCGAGTTGAAGACTGGAGTAGCACTGGCAGAGGGGACTGCGCTGGCAGTGGGCTGTCTGAAGGCACTGCTCAAGGTGGATGAAGCAGCAGCAGGGGCGGGAACCTTTCCAGTGTTAACGGGAGAAGCGCCGCTAGGACCGGCTGGCACAAGGCCGACGGTCTGAGTGGCTCCAGCAACGGTATTAGTGTTGGTGATGAAGGTCACTTGAGGGACAGTAACAGTGTGAGTGCCGTAGGTGATGGTTGTGCAAGGGAGCGAAGGAGCAGAGGTAACCGCGCTCGAGGCTGCAGTGCCCCCAATAGCGTCAGCGCCGCTGGTAGCGGTAGCAGCAGGGACTGAAACATGAGGAGCCAGGGTGATTGTTGAGGGAATGGCGGTCACAATACCAGGGTTCTTGTCAACCCACTGAGCGCAAATACCGGTGAAGTAGGACAGAGCAGAGGAAATCTCCGCCTTGGATCCTCCCCAGGCCTGGATACAAGAGATAACCTTGTTGGTGAATTCCTTGTTGGGGCAGAAGCAAGAGGCATCACTGTTGGAAGTACACTTGGGAGCCAGAGTGAGCCAGGTGTTGAGACACTGGGGTACAGTGTTGGGGCAAGGAGAGGAAGGAGCTGGAGTCGAGCCAGAGACGGGAGAGCTTCCAGAGGGAGCAGAGCCAGTCTCCCCAGCAGTAGCACTGGCAGAACACTTGGTGCAGACGGTGGAGGTGGAGGTCAAAGTCACCGTGGACACGGTGGTACCGGTAGAAACAACGGAGGAGCCACCGGTGGTGATCGTGCTGGTGACGGGGCAGGTCGTGACAGTAGTGTAGGTCACCACGGTAGTCGTGGAGTCCCCTGGGGCTGCAGGAGTAGAGCCGGCGTCAACGCTGGAAGGACCAGGTGTCTCAGAGGTAACAGCAGTGACAGCTGGAGCGGTCTCAGTATCGGTCTCAGTAGCACCGGGGACAGTAGGGGCTGTGGTGGATCCAGTGCATTTGGTGCAAATGGTGGAGGTCGAGGTCAGAGTCACTGTCGAGACAGTAGTGCCAGTGGTCACGACAGAGGATCCTCCAGTAGTGATGGTGCTAGTCACCGGGCAAGTAGTAACTGTAGTATAAGTCACGACCGTAGTTGTGGAGTCTTCAGGCACGGCAGGGGTCGAGCCAGCATCAACACTAGAGGGGCCAGGAGTAGCCGAAGTGACAACAGTGACAGCTGGGGTGGTTTCACTACCGGCCGGAGCAGTCTCAGTAGAACCGGGAACAAGAGGGGTGCTCTGGGGCACGCCGGGGGCGGTTGTCGCACCGGTGCACTTGGTACAGATAGTAGAGGTGGAAGTCAGAGTGACTGTAGAGACGGTGGTGCCAGTGCTGACAATAGATGAACCGGCAGTAGAGATCGTGCTAGTCACAGGGCAGGTGGTAACAGTGGTGTACGTGATGACGGTGACAGTCGAATCAGGAGGAACCGAAGAGCCGCCAGCAGGCGCAGAGGGAGTTGAAGTACCGGCAGGGGGTGCAGGTTGGGTGACCGGCGAGCTTCCGCTGGGGACAGCTGGGGTTGACTCGGCAGGCGAGGTAGCAGCCGGGGGAGTACCAGCGGGAGAGGACTCGGTAGGAGGAGTTCCAGCACCGGTGGTCTCAGTGACGGGACAGACGGTAGTGTAAGCTGGAATGGTCGAAGTCACGACAGTAGTAGAGTCAGCAGGGCAGTCAGTCACCGTAGCAGCACAGCTAGTAATGGTGATCTCGCTAGTAGTGTAGACGGTCGATGTGGTGAACTTGCCCGGTGTGCCAGCAGCGGGAGTAGTAGTACCAACAACAACAGGAGTAGAGATACCAGCTGCCGAAGAGGGAACAGAGCCCGTGGGAACCGACACAGGAGAGCTGGCAGGAACCGAGATGCCCGGCTTTCCAGGGATTGACACCACAGTGCTTCCAGCAGGGACGGAGACCGTAGGAGACGAGATGCCAGGAACAGATGCCGCGGGAGTAGTGGCAGGGCCAGTAGGCAAAGTTGTCGCGGTGTTACCGGGGGTACAGTCAAAGCCAATTGTGTAGATACCAAAATCACAGCTATCGTGCTCACTGTCATCAGGCAGTTCGAACGAGACTGAAGTCGCACCACCACACTGGTCGTTCTCGATGGTGGTTCCAGAAGACGAGCAAGAAGCAGTGTTGCGGCAGGAAGAGCCGTCGGGCATGCCGTAGATGATGTGCAAGTCGGTCTCTTCGGAGGTGGAGATGTGGAAATGAGTGACGGAGAAGGCATTCTCATCGGAACTGGAGCTGGAGCTGGAACCGGAGCCGGAGCCGCAAGAGAACGAAGGGCCAGACGAGCTACCACCACTCGAAGTGCTGGAGCTGCTACCATAAGAGCCACCTAGAGAGCCGCTGCTGGAACTGCTGCTAGATCCGCTACCCTTGGAGGCAGTACCAGTAATGCATTTTTCCTGCAATGAAGATGTCAGTATAAAAGTTACAATGTTTCACATCGCAATTATAAGCACATACACCACGCTTGGCGAGACCAGCTCCGCCAAAGCTGTTGCTGCAAGAAAAGCCAGAGAAGTCGAAGCCACCATATTGCGAGAACGATCCATCAGCCAGGCCCGACCAGTCGAAGCCATTCTGCTGGTGCTCGTTACACTGGTTGGGGGAACGGCCCGGGCTGGAGTAGCATTTCTCGGAGCCCCAGTACTAGAGAGAGATGTTGATTTTAGCAAAGCACCCGAGAACCACATTTATTTAGACCCTTTTTTGACATACCCCGGAAGTGGCCTGGGTGGCAGCCAGAAGCGTCGCAAAGACGAAAGAAGTAGCACCCTTCATGATGAGGGGCAGTCAACGAATGGAAGTGTTGGAAGAAGAGAAGAGAAGATTGCGAGAGAGAGAGAGAGAGAGAGAGAGAGAGAGAAAGATATAGACAAAGAGTCCAAGTAAAGAGTCGACAGTAACAAGTGAATGTCAACAAGCCAAAATAGGCAGCGAGTGAAGTTGAACAACGAAGGGAAGGGAAGAGGCTCCCTTGGGCGGTTGAGGTTTGATAGTGAATAGTAGTGCCAATAGACGGAACTAGAGAGAATAGAAATACTGTAAGAAAGAAAAGAAAAGAAAAAAAAGAGGGTCCAAACAAGGACAAAACACAAACAATGGACCGGGGCCTTGAACACAATACAATCTTGAGCAAAGCTGGTGGGCGAAGCCTTCTTTAAACTGCACGACCACCAGCAGAACTACTACTCCGTACAGCCGCCAAGGGTCCTTGGAACCTAGACCCGGCTTGTTCTTTCTGGCATTGTGACGAGCGAGTGGTAAGACATCTTGTCAGAGGATCCGTCACCTCTTCCAATCGGCATAGAGCTGGCCGACCATATGAAACGGGATGGCGCCCAGCACGGTGCAGGGGTGAGAGGAGACTGGCTAGTGCAGGAACATACTGGAGTCACTGCAGCCAAGGGGTCCGCTCCATTGACACCTCCACTGAGAATAGGACATCCTCCGGCGCGATCCGTTGACTAAAAGAGTAGGATGGGGATATAGAATGGGCCAATGAACAGGGTGTGCGAGGGTCAAAAATAGCCCCCATCATTGGTGGCTGGTCTGAGAATAGGTTACGACGATGCTGAAAGCCGCCGGATCGACAGCCTTTGCATGAGCAGCAGCAGCAGCAGGATGAACGGGATACACCAGTTGTTCCCTGCAAGTCTGACTCCCCACCTGTGTGGGTCACAGACTCTCAGACTCCCAGCACGGAGGACACAGCTATCCCCCAAGTTCCATCACTGCAGATTGCGACCGGTAAGGGAAACCCTTCAAACGGCTGTCCCTGCAGGCGGGAACTGCAGACTGAGCGGAGGAATAAATGATAATAAATAAATAAAAATAAAAAATATCCCCAAAAAGCAACTGGGGTGCAGAAACCCAGTTTGGCGCCGGCGTGGCGCCCTGGCAGTCTCTGGCAGTTCTCTGGATGGAGAGTGGTCAGTATCAAATCAGATCAGGCTGGCCCTTTCGGATTTTTGACAGCACAAAAATCCCCAGCTGAACTTGAACGTGACTGCCGACCGCCCCGTGCTTTATGGTTAACACCATTCAGTCAGCGATCAGCGATCTTGCTGATCGCATTGGAGCCCTACAGATGGTAGTACGAAGTACAGCAGTGGAGCTATGTAAACGCCGGGCGACATTCCAATTGTCCAACCAGCGCCCATCGCGCCGTGATTTATTCACCACGCGCCAAGAGCAACCTGACCTGGCCAGGCAGCGACCTTCAGTCTGCAACAATAATTCGATTTTGGAGTATTGAAGCAAACCTTTTCCCACCGTTGACTAGAGTTCATTGTTTGCTTTGCTTTTTCAGGGGTAAATCCCGACCCAGGGGGATGTGGCGCTCAACCTGGAGCTTTCGCTTGTCTCGTTCCCCTGTGGCGTCGGTACCTGGACGGAGGTCTTGTCTTGTCTGGGCTTGATTTGAGCCAAGAACAAACCTGTCAAGCCTCGGACGGTCCAGAAACTCCGTCGAATGGAAACTACAAGAGCAGACACCTTACGATGAATGGCTAGTCTGGTCATCTAGTCACCACTAGGCTCGGGGTATAGGGTCTATAGGGTCTATTCTGTTAACCGATGTTATCCATCTCCAGCCTCCTAGTCCGTTCGGTCTGTCCCTTCCGTCGCTGCCGAGCCTCCCCACTAAATCAGGATCTAGATCCTGGAGGAGCAGGTAAAAGAAAGAAAGAAAATAGTAGGGTCCACAGGTACCAGGGTCATTCGGCCGTATTGCTCCCTCCCGAGTACGAATTAGTTCTCTGTACAAGGAAAGACAATTTGTTTCGCATGAATTGATTGAACTTTTTCTTCTTGGGCTGCAATGCTTGACTGGAATCTTCAAGGGCCATGGGAGGAGAGTTCTTTGACCCCCCCTGGTGGTGTTTCATGATGCCTTTGCAGAAACTTGAACCCAAGCGACTAAAAATATCAGCGAATGGGGCGACCACATGGACCTGACGTCGAACCGCCAGCCTTGAAAGAAATCATGCAAAGCCTCGCAAACCTATCCGGTGCACTGTATTTTACTTTTATTTTTTTTCCTTTTTCAATGCCTCTACATGGATGAGTCGTTCCACTTTGCACACAAGGTTGCATTGTTCGTAACCCTGCAGCGATGTGGCTTAACGAGGTTCTGAGAACCCGTTTCAGGAGCGGCCTTGTTCGGCTTAGGGCTAGCGAGTGCATATTTTTTTATGTAAGAAGACTAATTGCCCTGTTTCATCATTTCTGCACTTCACGTCTGGAATTGATGTATTCCTCTCGACCTGTCTCCTGCTGCCAGGGTAGCATATGAAGTAAAAGGTTATTACTAGTTGTCTTATGTTCAGAGAGTCTATCTATCCATCTGGGTCAAGGTCTTCAGTTTCCGGGGTCATTGAGCCACTTGGCCCTAGCTTTCTGAGACCACAAGTGTATCACCATAGTCAAGCGCATCACACGGCAGACTTGGCCCGTCTTGGGGAAGCTTGTGTGGAGAATGGAAGGATTGAAGGCTGTGAAGTCGTCGGTGCCAAGAACCTTGACTTGCCTTGACTGTCTCCAGCATTTCAATGTGGACACTCCATGGCTCTTTATGTGATACTCTCCGAAGTAGACAGCTACTGCTAGCTCCGCTGAGACGGACTGTCAAAGACATCGGGACAAGGAAATGGTGCGGAGTACATCCCCATCAACGACAGGGTAGCCCTACGCCACGCCCTTTGCATAGCCTCCTCCACCTGGCTCGGCGGAGAGAGAATACCGAGCTTGGATGAACTAAGTATGGAGGCACACACTAACATACACTATTGACATGGCAAACACTAGTCGCGGGTTATCTACTATTCAGGGAAAAGATTAAGTTTGAAATGTTTTTGAGATTGACAACTAATCTGAATGGTCACAGCACATCCATCACTCATCGTAGAAAAAGATCAGTAAACGCCGTAGAAAGACAGGAGGTATCACCCTCTCCCGGGTGCGGCTGGGGAGAACATGGCAAAAAAAAGACAAGGGGAGAAAGTAAATGGAAAGGAAAGAAAGTTGGCAGCATAAACATCCAATGCATAGAACAACAATCGATCAACTTTTGGGTCATCAGAGCCAACATCGATCAACTTTTGAAGACATAGAATGCGGGGTGCGCAGCAGATGAAATTTCCCATCTCTAACCACGGAGAGATAGATACAGGGTGGCTGAGAGATGAGGGCATTGGCTAGCGCCTCGGGGGAATATCGGCTGCGGCCCATGAGCCAAGTCTACCAGAGACTCGAAACAATTGAACGGCGTCCGTGTGTATCATGCGATCTTATTTTAAATCGAAACTTCGTGATTCATCAGGTGCTGGGTTGTCCAGCCGGGATTGGTGAGGTTTTCCAGTACAACACTAACAACAGTGTGTCCGGATCAAGCAAGTCAGGTTGCAAGCTTCTTAGAGAGGAACTTGAGATTGAGTGCGGCGCTGGGCATCCATAAGCTTGCGTCGCACGGCTTCGCCGCCTGCGTAACCGCTAGACTTGCGCTTTCTAGTTGGGGTACGCTGGTCGGTGGCCTTAGCATGTCTAAAGACACTGGCAGGTCGAGCGGGAGAGTTGGCAGGCATAAATTCGCGATGCTGCGGCAGACGGAGAAGGGCCTGATAGCGGTTGTGGTTGCGACGGAATGCAGTCACAATACCCTTGTCCAGGTGGTTCAAGAAACGCTCCGCATTGCTGTCGTGCTGTTCAGAGTTCTTGCGGGTTGGCGTTGGTGTGCCCATGGGCTGCATTGTAGATCCGTTGGCCATTGGGGAGATGAGAGTATCATCATCGAAAACCTTGCCCATATCTTGCTCTTGGTCTTCTTGTTCGTCCTCATCAGAAGAACCATCGCCGAAGTCGATGAAATCGTCAACATTAAGGGCAGACTCGGGATCATCCTCATCGTCATCCTCGAAAGAGCTGTCGACGGTAAATTCTTGTGACGGATAGAAGGCCTCAGGGGGACCCATGACTTGGCCGCCAGGAGTAAGGTCATTTCCAAGAGCGGTCATCATCAGGTTCGCGCTGGAAGCAAGCATGGGGCTGAAGTCTGTCTGGTTCGGAGAGGTCATGGCATCGGTATCGCTCTCATCAACCAAATGCAGAGTGGTCTGGCGAGGGCTATTGTTGGCAGTTCCGGGAACACTATTCGCAGCGGACTCAAGCCAGTCGTGACGTGAAGAGGCGTAGGCAGGGATGATTACAAGGTGCTTGCCGGTGCAGTCCACCAATGCAACGGGTTTGTGAGGATCAGCCACGAAAGTTCCCATAATGGGACCTCGGCGACGGGGAATGCTGTCGGGTTTGTCATCCCCGGTGACGGTCAACGAGTCGGTCGAGTCGCGCCGAAGGAGGGATCGGGGGTGGGTGATGGTTGCTGGCGGGGGCAAGTCCTCGTCGGTGGTATCTCCATCGTCGGCTGGAATGGATATTAGCATGTAACTTGGTAAGTAAATAGGCGTTCAACTATCGTACTCTCGTAACCGCTGAGGCTACCCTCAGATGTTCCTTCGGACTCAACGTGGTAAATGTTGCCATGGCCATAGTCAGCATCACCATACATCTCTTCAGACTGTCGGCGATGGCTACGGTGATGTTCATGGTCGTTCTCGATCATCCGGCGCAGCTGGGGATCCAGGGAATCCTGCTGAAGGAAGTCGCCCGGGATCTCATCGTCGGTGTGCGACTCGCTGTCGGAGGAGGAATCCGATCGCTCCTCGAAGTGCACACGCCTAGCGACTGGTGTTTCCACGGCTTCGCTGGCCATGTCGGTCTCTCCAAAGGTGTCCATGGCTGTGTAGAGCTGCTCCTCGTCGAAGAAGGAAGCAGCTGGGAGAAGCATCGAGTCTCCGAATATCTCGCTGCTGTGCCACTGGCTATCATTTGTTTCGGATGGGGGCAGAACGCGGTGCTCGGATTCATCCAAGATCATCATCTCCTCTAGCTTCTCCATGTCTTGTTCATCGTCGCCGTCGCTAATGTAGTCCACGCCGGCGTAAATGTCGTCGGAGCTATCGATGGAGTCACTGCCATCACTTCCAAAGTCATATTCGTCATCGGAAGCTCGTCTGCGCTTCTTTTTTGCGGGTTGACGCCCCGTCTTGCGGGAAGTGGTTGGGTGACGGCGGCCATAAGACAGGGCCAACGGCCTGTCCTCCTCGTCATCCGCATCGTCTTCGGAATCGTCTGCCTCCTCGCTCAAATCCTCGAGAGAGGATACACTTGAGACACTTGAGACAGATGAGGAGGATGCCCGACGTTTTCGGTCCGACGAGCCAGGTCCGCCAGATCGGCTGTTGGCTGATTTTTTGGACTGGGCCAAAGCCTTGGGTGTGATGTCCAGGTGTCGCATGATGTTAGATTCGAGGGTTGCGGGGCGAGCGTTGCTAGTCTTTGCAGATTTCTGGTGAGTCTGTTTGGAGGTATAGTGACTTCGTTGTGGCATTCGAATCTTTGGAGTGAAGGTGGGATGTCGTAAATTTTTCTTCCTTCGGTTTCTCCGCGGGGGGTTAGGAATTTGGAGGGTATGAGATGAAATATGTCGACAGTGGGATGTACCACTGGATAATTGAAGAGAGAAAGGAGTTTGTCAAGGGCGGATGAAGAGAGGGGTGAGTGGTGAGGGTGAGGGATCGGTGAGGGAGTGTCGGGAGGTTGATGGTGAATATTCGTAACCACGAAAACACCTCCGGTCCAAACTGGGACGTCAAAGTGCTTCTTCTGGGAGTGTACTTGGGGGCAATTCCAACGCTTCACAGCGGGCGTTGAAAGAGGAAACGATATCGTCAAGTGGAATTGAAGGATCGGAGCTGTAGGACTGGGGAACCAGGGAGGGTTCCCCAGCGAGGGAATTACAGCTGCACGGAAGCCATTTGGAATTCTCGACGGTATCAAAGTAGGGTATTTGGAGGTGAAGGGTAAAGATTGGGGGGGGGTAAAGTTGAAAGTGGTAGAGTAGTGTAGAGTGGTTGGTATGCGGAGGGAAGAGGGAGTCTCTCACTCTCTCACTTTTAGAAGGGATGTCGATTTTTCCCGCCAAACCGCGAGTGGGGCCTTTCTGCCCGTCCGTCATTCGCCCGCGTCACTCACCGCATTTTCTTGGTCCAATCATATCCTGGCAGATGCAAGCAGTAGCATTACATAGAGGACTACAGAAGACCGAAGTACGAGTACACTTGTAGTGCTGGTAGAACTAGACTGGAATATCAGATATAGAATATGTTAGATAGTATATCCTCTGTTTACAGTATAGTCAATACGAGTACATGAGTATGTATACTTTATCATACTCCAAGCCAATCATAAAGACCAACACGAAATCAATTCTACTCATACAGCCAAAAAAAGAGGGGAGAAAAACTAAAACCCCCCTAAGCAACGGACAGGTGCATCATTAGCAAATCCTGCGGGTCCAGCACGGTTCCATGACCCGAATTGTCCGACCAGCCAGAAAATACAGAAAGAAATGGAAAAGGAGAGAGCCGAGCCAGATGGAGACTCAGGGAACAAAAAAAATACTGTAGTGAATACAGACAGCACCGTACTAGTTGCCTAACCCTGCAGTACAAAAATTTTGAATATAGACTGACATGTGCTAGTTAGTACGAGTACAAGCCTGCACCTGCACCCAACGCTGAGGGCTGGGCTTGACCCGTGCATGATGATTCATAGCCAGATCAGAGTCATAACGATACGATGAATCATATTGTTGACACGAAGGCAATTCGAACCCCTTCAAGCTTCTGTCGTGTTTGCGATTGGCTGGATCTGACTCTCGTTTGGTTTTTTTCTTCCGGTGGCAACAACTCGGGACTGTCTATTCCGCGGCACAGCTCTGGAGCTGTTGGTCCCGGCCACCTGCGCCCCTCTTCATTCTCTACCCCCTCCACCTCAATTCTTTTTTCTGGGGGAGGGGGAAACGATTGAAAGAAGCGGTAAGCAGGGGGAACAACACGGCGGGATCCTACCTGCATGAGATAGATCGACCGGGCTGATAAAATATGGTAAGCTTGGGCTCATCACAGTTGAGTTGGGCGGCTATCTCCCCCAAATTCTACTGTACTGCAAGGGGTGGGATGCTCCTTTTGCCCCCCCCCCATCCTCGTGGTGCCTGCAAGATCATCTCTCGCCCCGCAGTGGCTGGGTGGAGCTGAAAATTCTCCTCTTTGCCAATGGTATCAACCGTCGATCGGCGGCCGAAATCCGCTCGGTGCTAGCCTATTTTTAAGCCCGGCAGAGCGCTTCGGAGAACACCTGTCCTGCTCGTTCCGAGGCAAGAAAAATTTCTCGAAGAACGGAGTGGGCCGAGTTGCAAGATCCAATGGTACATAAAACTAGTTTTGAGCCTACAGTACTAAGCAACGTGTGATCTTCTGGATCAATGGAATACTCCCACTCGTAGACCGGTAATATAGTGATTGGAGTCAATATCCGATATCCTCATTCTTATCTGTTTCTTTTCTCTCTTTTCGCCGCACCTTCAAGTTCTCATTACTTTCAAGGTGATATTGAAGATTGCCAATTTCTGACTTGCCAATGCCGCCCTTTTTTATTTCCTCTATGGCCGGGTCTACAGTAGTAATACGTCTAGTAATAACAAGGATAAACGGTAATATTCAAGCATCATGCAATTTCGTATGTAATCAACCTAGTTAAATCAATCTATGAGAACCAACAGCAATTATTGTGACAAGACGAGGGTATAGCCATTATGTACCGGGGTATGGTGAAATATTAGGATTTGGCTCAGCGGGCGCCTTGGATCGACCGAAAATAGACAATCGAGACTTCGATCTAGTTGGAACAGGGCCCGGGCGAGCATTTTCCATCTCGTCGTTGCCGCTCTGCGGAGATGAAACAGAAGTCACGTCAGCAGCTGAGGCCCGGGCTTCCTCGGCCTTCTTTACTCCTTCGCGAACTTCCTCTGATGAGGCACCCTGAGGAGCTGTCGTGGTCAAAGTCTCTGTGGCACGAATTTTACCCTCGGGATTGTCTTCATTAAGCTGATTGATTTCCTCCTCCGTGACCAAGCGTTCGTTCTCTAGACGAACCTCCCGTCCGCGCTTATGGCAATACCACAAAACGAACAGCAAAACTGAAGGAGATAATCATTAGCATGTAGCTCAAATTTGAGTCCTTCTCTCTCCACTTACTGAATAGTGCCAGCGACCAAAGAACATTCATGCCCAATACAGCCGGGAAACGAGCTCGCAGGAAGGTCATGATCGACCGAAGCATTCCCACGATCGCAGCAGGCTTGGAGACAAGTTCCTTCAGACTTGGAACACTAAGGCCCATCTTCTCCGCTGCCGCCGCCGCCTTGCCCACATTCTCCATGTTGACGCCACTTTTGGACGCTCTTTCACCGGCCACGGCAATCATTTCTGGTGCCAGAGTCTCTGTCCATTTCTCTGGGAGCTTCTCGATCAATTTCTGCATTGGTCCGGGGAGCTTGGTATAGGTATCTTGAAGTTGTCGATTCCCGTTGGTCAACAGCATTTCTAAATCGTGGTAGGCCGTTGGGACGCCATTGATAAGATCTTTAAAGATCAACTTGAACTTCCTAAGCAGTTCCTGTGTCTCTTCGCTCATTGAGAACACCTTATTGTTCTCTGCTGCCAGGTTCAAGTGCTCGAGTATATCCTTCATGTCTTCTTCGTCCTTCGAGGGTTCTTGTCCGTTTCCGTTGGAGGTTGAGGTCGATGCGGTAGGTATATCGGACTTGTCTTTACCTTCGGGACTAGAACTCTTCTTCTATTGGCAAAATTTTCATTAGCGTTGCGCATGTACTCGTTTATCATCGATGCACACCTTCTTGGAATCAGGATCCTTCTTCCAAAACATCGCAGTCCAGCGTTTCTTCTTCTTGTCCGAGGTCTTCGAATCTTGGGGCTTTGGAGACTCGGATTTCGTCTCGGCGATTTCGGGGTTCTCGCGGGCCTCTTCTCCCAACTCCTTTCCAAATTCTTCTGCTGGTGACGCTGGAAGAGGAACATCCTGGGCAGATTCCTTCAGACCAGGGTGTACGGGGCTCTCTGCTGCGAAATCCGTTGCATTTGCACCGCTTGGCCCCGCTGATCCAGGTGTATTTTCCTGTTGGGAGGTAACTTGTTGCAGGAAGGCTTCATCCTCGGATGTCAGGACAGGGTTTGGAGTTTGCATGATCTGGGAGGAGCGACGGCGATTCTTCAAATAGTCCATGGCCATGGTGAAGTTACACGACTTGCGTATTTCCAGTTATTCCAAGGTTGTGTCGAGAAAAGAAAGGAGCAGGTGTATCGCAAACAAAGAACAAACGACCGATGAAACGCGATGGGCGCGTAGAGAGGTAGGGGGACTGAGCGCGTGGCCCTGGGTCGATAGATCACCCTGTGAGGCGGCAAGGGTTGCAGGAAGATCGACAGTAGTAGTTCTGAGCAACTTGAAATAGTATGGTGGTCAGAGTTGTGAAGAAGGGTAAGCCAGCGATCTCAAAATCAGGCGCATTTTTTGTTTTTTTGGGGGAGCAGCTGTTGCGATCACCCGATGATATCACCGGTCGCTGGCATGCGGGACGAACCCCACACATTCCACATTCCACCAACCTACCCTCATCATGCACCGCCACATACGTGCACCGCCACGCCATCGGCTCTAGATCGCCACTGCTTCTCTGGCTGAACTCCCAGCACATAGTAAGAAAATCAGAATAAATATAGAAGGGTATCTATTAGTAGTATGATATCCGTAGAAGCATACATGGTCTATAGTAGCCCTGTAGCACTACGAAATTTCAAATTTATATACATCCGAACAGTGTGGTCCAACCTTGGAAGCTGCAATATACAATACTACCCAGGGCTAACATCACCCATGTATGGACTCATCGTGTCAACTTCAAGTTGAACCTTGGAACTTGAATGATTTGAAAAACTTGGACATTGAAAAAAGATAACCGAAAATCCGGGAGCCTCTGTAAGTGTTGCCTTTATACGTCATCTTTAGTATCCTTAACGTCTCCAAGTTCCAGTCTTGTGTGACCTGAGGATCAAGTCGAGGCTAACAACTTGAAGCATGACCGGGTGAGGAGAATAGTGTAAATGAGACGCGGAGATATACTGGATACGAGCTACCAGTAGAACTAGTATCACTTCTAGTAGTAATTCACTAAAACTTGAACTCTCTCACAATGTCATGATTACCCCACCTTTCCAAGACTGAAGCGTAGGCCAAACCACCTGCATCGGTCGATTTGCGTTCTTCAAACCCTTTGCATCGGAGGGATATCCCATCTCTATTGTTTGTCTCCACACACTATTTCAATGAGGAACACTGACCCGCGGGGGATTACCTCTTTTGATCAATCGGAGGTGTCTCCAAAGCCTCAGCCTCGGCTTATAAGTGCCGAATCGCTAACTGCCGGCTCGGCAGCTTGGTATTCTAAGATGCTTCGGGATCTCAGACTAAGCTCTGATGATCGAGACTCGTAGGGACCAGCCTTAGCAAGGGATGTTTGCCAATAAAAATCCCGAGAAGAGTTCTACTGTTATCGTGTCAACTCCGTATTAATTTCCTTTCCCAAGATTCGACGTATACACTTTAAGGCTGGTCGAGTTCGTTACAGCGACAAAAGAAAAATAATTCTGGCCAAGGGTCATCGATCATCTCCGGATTTTTCTCTTCCCCGCATGACTTAGAGACGAAAATGCATCGCGGTACTGACACCTTCTTTTGACGGAAAACCTTTTTCTAAAATCCTGCACGCCTTTTGTATTATTAACCATGTTATACGCTGTCAAGCGTAATAAGAGAATGTAGATAGTGAAAGACGCCTGAACTTTTACATCCTGATCTGTGATACAGTCTCTCAAAACGTGGATGAGAGATACGAATAGCGGGGTCGGACTTGCGACGAGATCGTCGATACCGAGAAAACTATAACCAGGGAAAGAACATGACTGTCCACTACTCAGACAATTATTAATACGAAGTACAGGGCCTAATCCTCATCTTCCGGCTTGTCATCGCCGCTAGTGTTCCCCGCAACGCCCGTTCCCCGGACTTGCCGGAGAGCCATTCAACAGGGAAACCAGCTTGAAGACTTGAAACCAAATCGGGACAAACCGCCAAAATAATTATATTTTCACCATTCCCTCTCAATAATATGGCTGGAAATTCTCTTGGCTACCTCCTGCTGCATGACTAGACCGCATCACAGGTTGCAACGGTAACGCGTCTCGCCAGTTACTCGATGCATCTAAAATGAAAAGGGCCTTTCGAGTCCCGAGAAGCTTCCCCAAGCCTCGGATGTTTCACTCGTCAAAACACCAGCACGCTTTTGCTTCTTGCCCAGGCTATCATACATTGTCACCCTGCAATTCCCGATGCACACCAGAGCGGACGTTGCTCCATCCATCTGCATAGCATTTTTCTAGCTTTATGTTATTCCTTTTTCGTCGCGGAGCCCATATTTCGAACGTCCTAGCTATCAAACAAATATTCCGAAATATTGCATCCAAGCTTTCCAACTCTTACCGAGGCCAATGTCGATGTTACGTATACTAGTAGTCGCAGAGAATATTTAAGCAGCATTTCTCCCCAGTGGTTTCTTTTCTAAAACAACCAGATAAAACTCCAGTTCCCACACCAAGAAGAAAGACTTTTACTTATAGCTTCCAACATTTTCTGAAAATGAAGGGATTTTGTCTTCTTGCCTTGATCTCCCAGGCCATTGCAGCCCCAACACTGCAATCGCGGGCTACAACTGGTTTGCGGATCCCACTCTCTGTTACAATTGTCTTACGGTGACAACGTCTCTGATACATTTATCTAAACAGATACCAGTGCCTTCAACCCCCTTGCCCGTGCTGCGAAACTCTCCTCTGCTGCCTATACCGGCTGCGTTGGCAAAGCTTTTGATGTGACAATCACCAAGCAGATCCGAGATACTTTGACCGACACCCAGGTAAGTTCATCATAGAAACATATAATTTTCTTTCGAATAACCTTTTTAGGGCTATGTGGGGTATTCGACCGATAACAAGAAAATTACAGTGGTGATGAGGGGGTCGACAACTGGTATTTCACCTCTTCCGTCGGAGATCACACATTCGTCTAATAATTACTATAGTTACGGATATTCTGAACGATGTTGATACTACTTTGGTTACTCCATCGTTGTCTGGAGTTACTTTTCCTGCAGGCGTACAAATCATGAGGGGTGTCAACCGCCCCTGGTCCGCTGTGCATGACGACGTGATCTCTGAGGTTAAGTCTCTAATTTCGAAGTATCCCGACTATACCCTGGAGTCAACGGGACATTCACTTGGTGGCGCACTTACCTACATCTCCTACGTGGCCCTCTCGCAAAATTTCCCCGACAAGGAAATCACCAGTAATGCTCTGGCTGCTTTTCCTATCGGCAATGCAGCCTGGGCCAATTTTGCAGGATCTCTCAAGGGAACCCTGAACCGCGGAAACAATGCTGCTGATGGTGTCCCCGTGAGCCTTCTATGTCTAATGTTTTTGCTGTATGGGAGTTTATTTCTAACCAGATTCAAGAACATGTATATCACTATTCCATACAGTTTTAAGCATTACGGAACCGTGAGTTGCCCCAGCCTCCGAATTTATTTAAATCTAATTCTAAAACTCATTGCCTCAAAACAGGAGTACTACAGCTCAGGACTTGCGCTTACCTGCAAAAAGTGCGATGGCCAGCGCGACCTGTCATGCTCCGCTGGAAATGGTATGGTCGGCGTGACTGCTGGTCACTTTCAAAGCTTTGGCGTGACACTTGGTGCTGCTGGGTGTGGCATTTTGTCTTAAGAGGATGGCTTTGAGTAATGCACTTCGCCGGTAATCATTTGATTCGACAAGGCAGCTGTGCTAAATCCCGAAGTGCCTACTTCTCTTTCTTGCAGGCGAGAAAGACTTGTTGTATCAATGCCCAGGTGACTTGTGGCTTGTCAAAAGTGATAGAGGTGTTGGAGCATTCAACATGATCAATACCCTATCACTCCTTTTGTATTTCGCAACTTCAAGTTCATTTAACTATTCAGTTCAATATACCTTGCTATATGCTCCGTACTTCCACCACCCCTCTTCGGTATGTATAGTGATCTAGCCTCCGCTAGGCAGAACTGACATGCATATCGCAACGCCGATCGTGCAGCGGCCAGCCAATCCCACCATCACCTTTGGCGCCACACTCCGAACGCCCGTTGGCAAAGCAGCCAGCGAGCTTGCAATGCGCCGCATCGCCTGCGCCCCGGTGATGGCGGCACCTGCAGTTGATATCACCTGACCCCGTGTCTTAAATATCACTGGTCTCCCCTCTTCCCCCGTGTTTTTCCTTTTCTCTTTACGCTTGCCAGAGTCGACAACCCGCGCCGTGAGTTCTGAACTCGCGAATGCAAAAGCCCAACCCGAAATCTGTCTCATCTCGTCTCTTGATGAAACGAGAAAGCCAGAGTCGGTACCGGGCTTTCCAGGCTCTCTCACATGCTCCTGTGACCCGCAGCGTCGCTTTTTCCCTCATTTGACCAACTCATATCATTCCTTCTGATCGCTTAGGATTTCCTCGTCGGTTCAACACATATTCCAGTTCGAAAGCCCAAGTCCGTACCGTGATGTTTAGACGTTCCTTTTCTTCGAAAAGCCGGGCGGGAAAGACCGTCAAGGCTGGCAAGAAGAGGTACGACGAACAGACCAAAGAGAAGATGCAGGAGAAAGTGGACAGCAACACGGACGCTCCTTCGGTGGGAAGGTGGTAAAGTTTCGAGTCTTCAAGCTGGGAATCACAACCACTAACCTAATAATCATAGCGCTCTGACGAGCCCTATCATAACAATGATAGTCGGTCAAGAGCAGCGTCTTTTCGCTGCACATGAGGATGTTCTGTCTCTTTCGCCGTATCTTCGTGCGATCTTGAAGGAAAAATCTCTGGATGAAGGCACAAAGCAACTGGAGCTGCCCGCCGAGTAAGAACCCCCTCGATACAATCTCGGCCACGGTGATAATCTAATGCAATATATATAGGGAGCCCGAAATCCTGTCGTGCATTCTCGAGTTTTTGTACAAGGGTGACTACTACCCACGCCTGCTGCATGGCAAGCGTCGGGACTCTTGGTACCTTGAGAATGCCCAGGACACCAATAACAATGGTGGCCGCGGGTCGAGTGAGGCGACTTTCTTCCACCCAGGCGTGGGAGATATCGTTCTTCGGGATACGGTGGTGTATTGTACTGCCGAGAAGTACGGTCTGGAAGATTTGAAGCGCATTGCTCTCCGTAAGCAAGGCCTTCAAACTGATATTCCGGCCGATGTGATCTTACGATCTGCTCGCTATGCGTATGACAACACTCCGGATTCCGAGTCTCGACTGCGCGCTCATTATCTGGCTCTCATCATTCGAAGTCGCAAGACTTTCAAGAGAAGTGGAACCATGCAGATGGAGATGGAGAACGGTGGCAAGTTATTTTTTGACCTATTTGTGGCCATGTGCAACCATATGGATGACCTTGCGGAGATCCGGTAGGATTCCTCTAACTTTCCTCGTTCGTTGCCTGATCTTGTCAGGCTTCGTTGACTGCTACTTATATTGCCCCCACGTTATTGCATTGGAATGCTTATTCTATTACAGCCTCAGACGGACCCCGAAGCTGTTGTTCTAGTTGGTTGTCTCGTCGTCCCTACGGTTCTCGATTTTGCGGCATAAACATCACAAATTGACATTGAAATGGATAGGAAGGATTTCTTATGAACCAGAATGACTATTTCACTGCGATATTGGCCAGTCGCCCTTTTGCTTTGACAGCATATTACCTCTTCTTTTCCATCGAGGTTGGTCGTCATTTGTTTGGTTTGAAGAAACCGCCCAATCATTTTTAATTGTATCCGGCGTCTTGAGGGTTCTGGCATTGAATTGCGTTAAACTCTTCACTCCTTGACGTTCTAACCACCGACGAAATTTCCGACGAAATTTCCGCGTATTGTCTGTATTGTCTGTTCCGTTGTCTCGTTCTTTTTTTCTATCTATTGACACTATGTCCTCACTCCTTATTCAGGCGGTGCCTGCATCCATAGCCGATAGCCTCTTTAGCTATCAAGATAACAGAAATGAGAAATCCGGCCACCTCAATCATCTTCAAGTAAACCTGAATTGTTCTGTATGTCGTGTATTTTTTTTGTATCTGGAAAAAGCGCATCCTGGAAAGTTTCCTCAAATAGGCGGGTAATGTGAAGTCCACAATAATTGACATGGCATTTCGACTTCATTCCGGTGATGTTTTCTTCTTCTTCAGCTTATCCCTTTCATCCCAATCTATCGTTCGAGTTTATACGAAGAATTCTTTGGCAGGAAATTGCATATTGAGGTCGCTGGATCTTTCCGAATTTCTTCTTTTAGCCACGGACTACCTTCGATTATCTTACATCTCGCATCTCAACTTCTGCATGGTTCAAACCCGCGCCGTCATTCTTTCTTCTTCATCATCTATTTATTTCTTTCGTGACCTTTTCCCTCTCGCACCATTACCTCTTTCCCTTCTAGTGCATTCGACGATCTTCACATCAGCCAACGCAAAGGTAAGCCTAAAGCTTTTTTTTTCCATCTCCAATTTTGTACCATCGCCATCGCGGCGTATTCTCTTTTTCGAAATACGCTTCACCTATTCGTTACCTCTTACTATATGTCTGCCCACAGTACGTCCTATACGTCTTTCTCTTTCCTCTTACTTCTATTCTTCTGCATCTCCCTTAAGAATCTCGCTGAAGTTTCTCGAGCGCTTCAATCTCGGAATCTACTGAATCGCCTACATTTTCACCGAACCAGGTACATACCCATTCCTCAACTGATCCGCCAGACCTGTTCAGTTCTGTTCCCTACTTACCCTGTCTCACTGAACTAAAACCTGCAATCATTCCGTTTTCAGGACGAAAACCTTTCTTCAAAATGACACAACGAGTCATGTTTGCACAGGGCCTAAAGCCTGCCAATCGAATGGTAGAGCTACACCCCGGTCAAGCCTACCTCCATCGCTTTAAAAGCGCTCGCCGGGACTATAAGACAGATATCTGGGTTGCTATCATCCTCCCGGACGACGAAATTGAACGCCATGGACTTCATCGTCGGCCTTCCGAGGCGAAACCCGCCGACGGAGCCTGGACTACGCCCACTAGTGAAAGATGTTACCCGTGCTTTTTACCTGCAAGAAACACCTTGTAAGTTGGCTACTTCACTCAAGTTAGCTACTCTGATAGCGAAGGGTCTTTCAAAGCACTCACCTACCCGATTTCTGCTATAGTAGCTACATTCGCTAACAAATTCGGTAGCCGTTACGCCTCCGTCAAAGAGCTCTTCAATCTTCCCAAAACCCCACCGGCCAAATACGCTGCTATCTTCGGAGAAGAAGATGAGAAGCTATTCCAGAAAGTTCTCGACCTGGCGAAGATTTCCCCCGAAATTGATTTCTGGCTCAAAATGGCTGATGATGAAGAAATCATGAAAGGCAAGCGTGGCAAGCAGATGGAGCTTATTCGACCAGATGGCTACGACCATGTCTTTGCCAAAATGTCCTCCGATTCGGATTCGGATGACTTTTCGTCGGATAAAGAAGACGTGAAGAGTGAAAGTTCCGTACCCGCGGGCTCCAATATTGCTCGGTTTCCGGTAAGTTTTACATCGAATATATGCAGAACTTGAAATCATACGTAACATTTACTGACGGAGTTAGGGGCTGTCTACCAATTCATCCACGAGCCATATAAAGCAAGAGGAAGGTGAAGGTCCGGAAGAGAGCCAACAGAAAGAACTTGTTTTGGCAATGAACTTCCGACAGGTTCAGAATCATTTCCTTCTGCACGACAAATACCGCTCTACAATCCGAAGAATTTTTCAACATCATCTTGATGCTGATGATCAACCAGAGGCCGAACAGATTTGCATGTTTCTCAATTCCGGTCATTTCAACCCTCGGGTTGTCGAAGTCAAGGATCCAGTCCCTTTCACGAATCAAGCCGGAGAAGAGAATTCCAACGACGAAAGCCAAACGCGACATATAGGTGATATCCTTAAAATTGGCCGGAAGCTCCAGCTGCAGGGTATACAGCTGCAGGGCAACGACGATATCAAGGGTCTACAAAAGCTGATTCTCGGTCTCGGTCGGCTTTATAAACAGGCTCGGATTTTTGATATCAAGCTTTTGATGGAGGACGTCATTCAGAAGCTGCAAATTTCCTGGAACTCATATCCGGGTATTTATCCTCTTAAGCCCCTGATCGAAGTTATCCGCATCGTTGATCCGGTGCATGTGGCTACCAGCGATCCTTTTCGTGAGTGGATCGTGCCGTTCATCGCTGAAACCATTGATCTTTTCCAGTACGAGGATGGCAAGAAGTTTTGGAAAGTCATGAATTCGTACCCGCTTCTGCGTCTGGAAATCAACGATAAGCGAATGGAATTTCTGAAAAACAATCCGGAAAGGTACATGGATGTCCAGGCTTTACTTCGGAGCCGGGGAGTGGGTGGAAATTAAAATGAAGTTGATTAGGAGAAAGACCCGGGGACCAACTTGATGACGATATGGGATAGTAAGAAAAGGATGCTAAGACTTGCAGGATTTGGGCGTTCACGTTTTGTTCGTTCTGGTATTTTCTGATGCGTTCTAACAAGACCAGTAAGTGGGTTGTCACACATATTCTTACGAGTGGGATGCAAGTGCATTGCTAGGAGGATTTCTTCCTTTCTCGCTTTATCATGATTTTACAGTGATTCCTATATCAATTAACATTATTGTTGTGAGGTAGTTGAGCTTTTTGAATTAAGTTTGGTTTCTTTGCGTGATATCTGACTAAGAATAGAACTTATCAAGTAGAACAAACATGTGGCGATGAATCATTAAGTATGTGAGACACGGTGCTAATCAAGTAGCCACGCAGGTAAGCTAGGTATGTAGACTGTATATGTTGACCTATTCAGCTTCCTGTCGCGATGCTGCCTTGCGACGACTACGCTTGGGCTTTTCCGTGTTGTCAGCAGTCTTTTTCTCAGTATCTTTCTCTTGAGTGGTCTTCTTAGCACGACCTCCATTGGCCTTGGCAGCATTCCTAGCAGGGCGGGCTCGCTTCTCGACCTGGGTGTTCTCGTCGGCTTCTGCCCTAGTGACCACTTTCTTGGCACGGGTCGCTCTCGTGCGCTTGGGAGCAGGTTCGTCTTCCTCGTTGTGATCGCCATTGATAGGTGCATCACCAGCGGTCACCTCCGCAGGGGCAGCCTTCTTGCGCTTTCCGGTGGGTTTCTTTTCATCGGACGAAGCTTTATCTGTAGCATCGGCTTCGTTCTTGCCCTTGGTTTTGACACTTGCTTTGCTATTGGCTTTGTGCTTTGGCTGGGCTGCTTTTTCTTCTTTGGCTTCGTCACTGGCCTCGGTCTTGGCATCCTTAGCGGTCTTGACGCCCTCGACGGCTTTGTCACCCTCAGCGGGTGCCGGGTTGGTTTTCTTCTAAAAGAAGGATCAGTCATCAATTGCGCATCCCGAGGAATAAAAGTCATGAAATACCGGAGATGGGGTCTCAGATACAGCCTTAGCTTTGGACTTGCGGGGAAACATGCCAGTCATGCCGGGGCGGTTGTGCGCGATGTCCTAGCAGGATTTTGTCAATACACTGAAATGAAACCTAGGCGTTAGAGTACTTACACCCTTCCACTCATCATCTTCAATATGGCCCTTCTCGATCGCAGTCTTGATCTTCTCTTGATGCTCGGGGGAGAGCTCATCGAAGCCATCCAAAGCATCGAAGTCAAGTTGCTTGTCATCCTCCTCGTCGGCGATGGAGGATTTGATGTTCAGAAGCACACGAGGCGTGGTGCAGCCCCTAGAGAGGGTGTTATCAAAGGTAATAGTCGGGCTTGATCATAAGGGCTTACCAGTGGCGCCAGGCCCAGTACTGGGCTCTTTCGGTATCGATCCAGCTGCCGACGCGCAGCTCACCCTTCTTGATTTTGACCTTGTTGTCTTTGCATTCTTTGGTCTGGCAGCCCGCACGATTGCTGGACGCAAGCTCTGTGATTTCAGTCAGTTACTGAAAATCCCAATTTTCCTTTATGTGCTGGATGGCATCGGAAGATGGAAAGCAGCGTGGAAGGGGAGCGCAAGTGGACTGCTTCGGGCGCAAAGCGCGCTCTTGGAAGTTCCAGGAATTCCGTCCCCGGGTAGAGGAGTCGATAGAAAAGTAGAGCGAAGGGTATTTTCTCCCTTGATAAACACAAGCCATTGCTTCATGCAAAGGGTTGGTGTCGATGATGTGGCCATCAAGTCTCTTTGGACAACGGGCAGCACGAGAACGAGGGGGCAGTTACTTACCGAAGCGATACGGCATTGTGGAATGCGCGATCGATGAGAAATCGATGTTTTAACAGAAGTGTTGGAAAGTACTGGTCACAACTAGAATTAACTGGGAGTGAGGAGTGAGGAATGAGGAATGGGAGAGATTGGAAGTTGCCAGGTGAAAAGTTCCGTAAGAGAATGGCAGCGTAGGCAGTGTAGGCAGTAAAGGTGCAAGTGCCAGTGACGTTGGGGAAAACCGCAGGCAGTTGCGACCAGCACTTACCACCAGTTACCAGCTGATACCAGTATCTAACAGCACTGTATACTATATTACGCCATTGATACCATTGATACGAGTTTCATAATAGAAATTATAGAATATCATAGAAGACAAAGGTTATCCATCACCAGTACAATATTCACAAAGCCCTCGTCAAAGGAAATACTACATGTGCCCCAGCGGAAGAACCAAGCTCCGACTCAGCTGGGTCATTTCCATGAGCTGAAAGATTACTGCCACTCATCAACTACTTGACCAGAGTTTTAGTCTATTCGTCACTGGGTTGACGCAGGGTCACGGTAGTATAACTAGAACTTCGATTTTATATGGATTTGATAATGTACTAGTAGAAAGGGAATAATGATAAGACCTGACACTTGCCTCTCAGCCTATACTTCAGCTGTCCGAAAACGGTTAGCGCATCGCGTTGACCAGCATCCGCCTTACCTTCAAAATCATTCACTATCTAAACCAATACGGAATCCTCGTCTCGTGGATTCGATAGCACATCCAAACACTTGCGCTGCCCTCTCGAGAACATAATCCCATCGAATCATCATTTGTTTCCTAGACTCCAACGACCTTCGGCGCCAATAAACGCCATATCAAACCTACCCATCCGAGCCTCGATTGCTCCGGGAAAAAAGAACAAGAAAACGCTGCAACCCGCCAGAAACATTTACGACCGGTGTAAACAGCTCGTCAGATCTCGCATTACTCAAAAAGATTCCTTATTTCGAAACCCCCTTCCAACGCCATCACAATGTCCGAGCCTGGTCGCGAATCCATTCCAACAAGCGCTGACCCGCGCAGCCAGCGCCCGACCAAGCGTCGGGCCGTGACCCCCCGATCCGAACACGCAAGCCAGATCGATACACTCTTCAAAGACCCGTCGAAGGAGGTCGCGCTAGCAGGCACCGGAAACAAGCGAAGCGCCAACTCCCTCGCACCGCCGCCAGAGATCGTCGCCAACGTACAGGGTTCCTCGGCCGGTGCGGGATCAGGCGAATTCCATGTCTACAAGGCTAGTCGGCGGCGCGAATATGAGCGATTGCGCTTGATGCAGTCGGAGGTTGATAAGGACCAGGGTGATAAGGATTGGGAGAAGGAGCGCGAGGATACGAAGCGCAAGGATGATGAGAAGACTGAGAAGAATCGGAGGAGGCGGGAGAAGAAGAAGGCTGCGAGGGGTAATAAGAAGGGTCTGGAGGAGGCCAAGGCCCCTGGTACGGTTACAGAGGTTGGTGGGAAGGGTGGCATGAAGGGCCCCCGGGCCCCGGGCCATCAACAGGGCCAAGATGGGACTACTGATGGGCAGCCACAGTACGAGGAGGTCCCCGGTGTGATTATTCACGATGAGGATTGAACTGGTCAATAGAAGACGGTTATTAGACTACCCTAGGGACTAGCCATGTACAATAATTTTACAAAGATACCCATATGACAGTTCATTTTGGTCTAGGATATTTGTACATATAAGAAATACCCCAGAGGTAATCGTGTAGCATTATGTACGGACCTCAGGTCCATGAATCATGGTCTTTTTTGGTTCTTGGTCATACTCATCTATTACTTACTCCTCACCACCACCGCCACCGCCGCTGACCTGCTGGGCAGACTTACCACTGCAGATGTCGTCGACGCGGAGAAGCAGGCATGCGGACTGTGTTATTCGTTAGCAAAATGAAATTTTTATATATATATATATATATATTGATTGGGATCAGGAGAGCTTACCTCAACTGCCGTCTTGATACTCTGAAGCTTGACGGCCTCAGGTTCCCACACACCGTACTCCTTCATATCAACCAGCTTGCCAGAGTCACCATCCAGACCCCAGGTGGAGTGACCCTCAACGTGCTTGGCACGCAGCTGGGTCAGCACGCGAATAGGGCTGACGCCGGCGTTCTGTGCCAATGTGCGAGGGATGACCTCCATAGCGTCCGCGACAGCCTTGTAGGGCCATTGCTGGACACCCTCGATAGAGCGGGCAATTTGGCTGAGCTTGACAGAGACAGCCATCTCGACGGCACCACCACCGGGAGCAAGGCGGGGGTGGAAGATCACGTTGCGGGCAACGGACATGGCGTCCTGCAGGTTACGCTCGATCTCGTTCAGAATATCCTTGGAGGGACCGCGCAGCAGGATAGTGCAGGCCTTGGGAGCCGTGCACTTGCGCATGAATGTGAAATACTCGTCACCAATCTTCTCAATCTCAAAGAGACCGCAGCGGGTGCCAATGTCGGATTCTTGGATGTCGTCGACACGGTTAACGATAGTGGCACCAGTGGCACGGGCGATACGGTTGTTGTCGGTCTTACGCACGCGGCGGAGAGCAGTGATGTTGTGCTTGACCAGGAAGTGCTGTGCAAGATCTAGTGAAAGGAGTATAGGTTAGAAAAAGGATCACCCCTGTCCACCGCTGAGATGCTTACCAGAAACACCCTTCTCGGTAATGACGAGATCGGGCTTGAATGCGATGATAGCATCGCAGATGTGCTTCACTTGTTCCTCCTCAATCTGAAGAATGCGGTTCCAGTCGTCCTCCTTGGAGACCTCAATGTTGGTCTGGGACTCGCCCTTCTTGTACTCGAGCGGGCAGTCAAGCAGAAGAACACGGGGGTTCTCGATCCGCCTCCGCATCTTGGGGTGGGTGATATCCTTGTTGACCATGACACCATCGATAACCTCGGAATCCTCAATTTGACCACCGGGGATCTTCTCGATACGCGCGTAGCGCTTGATATCCACCTCTTGCTTTCCACCACCCGCATCAAAAGAAACTGTACGGACGGCGCTCAATGCGAGACCGCACATGAGCTCAGACCACCGAGAGACGAACTTGGTTCCGATGGAGGATTGGATCAGGTTATACATGGCCTTGTCATCGTGGATATCGACCGGGGTGGAGACTTCCTCGATAATGGTGAGAGCATCGGCGAGAGCGCGCTTGAAGGCGGAGATAATGACGACGGGGTGGATGTTACGTTCGAGTTGAGGGAGGGCCTGGGCAAGCATTTCACCGGCTACCATGTTATCAGTATTTTTTCCCCTGGGGGACCTTCGAGATAGGGGATAGTCGTACCCAGAATGATGACTGTTGTGGTTCCGTCACCGACTTCCTCATCTTGAGTACGGCTGAGCTCGATCATGCTCTTAGCGGCGGGGTGAGACACCTCGATTTCACGCAGAATGGCGTGGCCATCGTTGGTGAGCACGATACCGCCCATTGGGTCGAGCAGCATCTTCAGCATCGCCTTGGGACCGAGACATGACCGAATGATGTCGGCCACACTAAGGGGTTATACAATTAGTGTGATGCGGAGGATATCGCGAGGGGGCAAATTGAATCGTACGTCTTTGCAGCGGTAATGTTCGACAGTTGTGCCCGACGGCCGACTTGTCGGTCACCGGCATTGGTGTCTGTCGAGGGGTTAGCAATGTCATCGGCGCTACCGAAGAGGGGCACGAACTCATCACCACCACCGGAGCCTGCATATTTGCGGTGATATAACGGAGGGTTGATGGAAAGAATGAAGCGGGCTCAGGGACGATAAAATGGAAAAAAGAAGAGCTCCCGAGAAAATGAACAGTCAGGAGAAGCCAACTCGGATCCACGTCGATGCCCGCCAAATTTCCAAAGTGGGAGCTTCTGGACTAACCACACTAAACCCGTTCGGGTAACAGCAAACCAGTCAAACCGAAGGCGGTGGAAGATTATTTACTTCACTTAACCCATGAACAATAATACTAGTTAATAGTTAGGTTTATGTAGTACTAGTAAATACTAATGGCAATTCCAAAGATTATTATGATGAGTAGATTCAGTAGTGTAAATCACAATTCAAATGCTTATAGAGTTGGTGCTTGGTGCATCTCAACCCAATCCGACTCTTTCCTATCGTACAGTATCTTCAACCCCTCCATGCAGTGTACACCGCGCTTGTTATGAACCTCTATGTAAGTGCAGCACAACGAAAATCAATATCTGGGTAGATATTACCCCAAGATCAGTATTCCCGGCTCTCGCCAATCTCACACACGTCAAAAACACCCTTTTCAGGCAAGTCGAATTTCTTCAGTGCGGTCTTCAGCTTCTCCGGAGGCTCAAGAACATCCTCCTCAGTAAGAACCCACGTTCCCCAGTGCATTCCAAGTGCGTTCTTGCACTTGGTATCCTGGAAAATATTAACGGCATCATGGGGATCCACATGTGCCGGGCTCCAGATATGACGAGGGGCATAAGCTCCGATAGGAATCAAGCCTAGGTCAAAGGGACCTCTGAATTCGCCCACTTGTTTGAATGCGGGACAGATAGGATAGTCGTACTTGGCGTCGTGGTCATCTTCGCCTTCGGGAAGCTCAGGGACTGCTTTGTAACCAGTGTCGCTGTTCAACCAGTTAGTTCACCAATATTCGACTCAATAGCATCGTAAATGACTGACCCTGTGAAATACACCTTGCTACCTCCAGACTCAATAGACCAAGAGCCCCATAGAGTCTTGAAGCGGTCAAAGGGTGTGCGAGCGGTAACATGCTGGGAGGGCAAGAACCCAAGCCGAGCCCTGATCTCCGCCGGCCCAATTGTAGCTTTTCCCGTAACCTCCATTTGGGCATTCTCATCATTTGATGGGGACAGAGTGATGTCGCGCTCATCCCACCAATCCATCTCCGTCACCTTCTCGATTCCGCAACTATGGAACCAGGCCTTATTACCCAGCGGAACGAAGAAATGACAGTTGGGGTGTAACTTGGCGATTTCAGTCACACCAGGGTGGGAGAGATGATCATAATGATTATGCGAAATGACCACAGCATCGATCAAGGGGATATCTTTGATCTCACAGGGGGCTGGCGTGTATCGCTTCGGTCCCAGCAGACCGTAAGGACCGCAGTGCTTGTCCAATACGGGATCGAAAAGAACCCGAAGACCACCAGGGAATTCAATATAATAGCAGGCGTGTCCTAGCCATGTTGCACGAAGTTTTGTGTTATCTCGAGTAGAAAGGAATTCGGGCTTTCGAACCGTGACGGTTGGGCCTGTAGTGTCGGGTACATTGGCTTTGCCGGTCAAGCGACGCCTATCACAAGAAGAGAAAAATCGATTAGATCACGGACTTCCAGGTTTTCTTTCCTTTTCGGCTGTTTCCAGAACACTTACATGAGCATTTCGCGGACATTACTGAAATCCACATCTTTCCATGAGCTGAACGAGGAAAATTTCGGGTTAGGATCATGCGACAACCGAAGGCGTCAGCAAACGCGACCACTCACTCCCAGGGGTTTCTGAATCCCGATTTTCCATGATGACTCTTTTCCAAGACATCTTCGGGGGCTGGCCTGGCTGGGGAGGTGGCCACTGTCAACGCGTACAGCACACCGGTCGTGGTCGAGCCCATATTGCGGACGGGCGAATAGAAGGTGGAAGTCAAGTAATTCGGCCGCCGACAAATTCGGGGACGCTGTAGAAAAGCAAGCATGAGGGGATGCTGACGCTTTTAAATACACCCCAATGCACTCGACCGCGAACCCTGCGCCAGGCCGCTATTATTGGGAGGAATGCGGAAGGTTTTTGAAGAGGACCCAATCGATTTGGCCCCGATATCTCCGGGGCGGAGTTGGCCAGTCTCGCCCTCCGTCGGCTCCATGTGAAGGCCGTTTCCCCCGCAAGATCGACTCTGGAGAGGGGGGAAGAGATGGAGCTGTCAGCCGATCAACAGTCTACCAGTCATGGTCCAAGATTGTAGTAACAGATAAATAACAGTGATCACCAATTAGTGTCGCACGAACTGGATCTAGTCGAAGCACCCCAGGCCCGTCTTGGGTCTCCGTCTCCGTCAGCGTCACGCCAGCCCGGCCCGTTATAACTCCGATATCGAGGGTTTCTTATCGTCGACCTTTCAACGGTAAGGTAGGGTTCTTTCTGGAAGACAACACTTTCCAGTAAATACTGCTTCTATATTACCCTTCGACTCGGCCAGCATGGAGCCAAATGGAGCTTCCAATGCTGCGCCATCTGCGGGCGATCTGATCTTGCAGCAGAAGGCACAGGCCGTCCAGAACGCGCAACAAGCGGCGCAAAATGGCGACGGCAGCCTTTTTTCCCAATTAACAAATAATCCTTTGTTCACGGCGGTATGCTTGATCCAATTTCCTTTAATTAACATAGCTATTTTGTTTTGCTTGGGTCTAACGCGGTTCTTCCCCTAGGGCTTTGGGCTAGCAGGTTTGGGTGCAGGTTTGACCTTTGCGCAAAAGGGTGTCCGTCACGGTGCAGCTCTACTCCGTCGCCGCATGCTAGTAGACGTTGAGATCAGCATTAAAGATGATTCATACCCATGGTTCCTACATTGGATGACCCTCTATCAACAATCACAACTCTCCGCTACTCGTGCCGCTGCCCAAAATACCGGTTTCATCGATCGCATGCTCCAGAAGATGACCCCCGGCATGCGACACCTCTCCATACAGACCTCCAAAGTCGAACGGGCAAACGGCGCGATCCAAACACACTTTTCTCTGGTACCAGGCCCTGGGAAACACGTCCTTCGCTACAAAAACGCATTCATCTTTGTCAACCGTATGCGGGAGTCTAAGTCCCGCGACATTCAAACCGGCAAACCTTGGGAAACAATTACCTTAACCACTCTCTACTCCCACCGCCACATATTCGAGGATCTTTTCACCGAGGCCCATGATTACGCTGCGAAATCACACGAAGGAAAGACGACTATCTATAACAGCTGGGGAACGGAATGGCGGCCATTTGGACATCCACGACGGAAGCGTCCGCTCGAGTCAGTGGTCCTCGCCGAGGGGGTAAAAGAACGCATTGTTGATGACGTGCAAGACTTTATCGGGAGCGCTTCTTGGTATCACGATCGCGGTATTCCATACAGACGTGGATACTTGCTTTACGGTCCCCCAGGCACCGGGAAAAGTTCATTCATTCAAGCGCTTGCTGGCGAGCTGGACTACGATATTGCCATCCTAAATCTTAGTGAGCGGGGGCTGACGGATGATCGTTTGAACCATCTCTTGACTATTGTCCCGAACCGAACTTTAGTTTTGCTGGAGGATGTCGATGCGGCCTTTTCCAACAGACGCACACAGTCTGAAGCCGATGGCTACCGTGGAGCCAATGTGACTTTCTCCGGTCTGTTGAATACACTTGATGGCGTTGCCAGTGCCGAGGAGCGTATCGTCTTCCTTACCACCAACCACGTCGAGCGACTCGACGAAGCCTTGGTCCGACCTGGCCGTGTCGACATGACTGTTCGCCTTGGCGAAATTACTCGCTATCAAGTTTCCCGCCTTTGGGATCGTTTCTATTCAGAGATCGATGCCGAGGGTACACACCGCCAGATCTTCCTCAACCGACTCCAGGAGCTTGGTTTGATCGAGGATGAGAACGGCCAGAAGGCAGACCGTTCGAAGACTACTAGTGCGGCTGCTTTGCAAGGCTTGTTCCTATATAATAAGGGTGATGTGGAGGGTGCAATTGCGATGGCCGAGGGGCTGATGTATACTGTGCATGATGAAGCCTCGGCTTGAACAATCTCAAAGCAGTATACTGTACTATATGATGTAAATATAACGCTCAATAGACTGGTGTCTTTCTATTTCTCTGTATCGACCTATCCCCGCATTTACCGGAGGGCGGGGTCAGGATCTTGAACTAACCGGTGCAATTAGTTGACAAACAACCAACCAACATCGCATACTGGGGACCGCCGTTGATTGAAGAAACCCATTGTCTTTCTAGCTACTTTTTCGACGTCATGCACCTGGCTTGTATGCGCCGACTGCTCGGGGCGCTAACTTAGCCATGAGATTCCTACCGAGTCGACCGCCAATTAATATCCAAGAACGCCAGGAACAAGAGAGATTTGCAAAAAGGAAATGCCGGTCCCACCTGTGGCATAGATGAAACCAATCAGCAAGTATGCTCGACGCGCCGGTCGCTCAAGTCACTGTTCTCATCCCACTGCAGCAGCCAATCACGGCCACCTTACCCTAAGCGCCGCCCCTAAAAATAGGGCTTGTCACATTCGACACGCTTTGGCTCCTGGCTGCATTTCTGCAGCATGTAGAGCCCAGCGGTTGATATGGACTATATGTCTTTCGAAACGCCCCCCTGGTCGGGTCTTGCTTGTAATTCCTATGTTTGCTCTGGGACTCGTACCCCGGTGAATTGATTGATAATTAGCATAGGATTGTATCCCATCGCAACCAACACAATGAGTCAATTTCAATTGTTTCCGCCTCCTTCGCCTGAGGTAAGAGCGCAAAGAAATCCATTTCGAAAAGGTGCCAAAAAGCCCGTTCCGAAGAATGAACCGCCATCTCCCATTCCGCTTGAAGAGATCAAGAGCTCTACGAATACCGAGTCGGTATTGCTTCAAATCATCGAAGACACTCAACAATTTCCACCTCCACCGGCTTTACCTGCTACGCACTTCGCACGATCAAAGTCACCAGCCACGCAATCTTCCCAACACTCGAAATCTCCGCAGTCTCCTCGCAACCGAAGGCATCAAAACACCAGTCCTATGAACCATCAGCCCTTACCCTCACGAGGCAGCGCCGGTGATAGTAGTAGCAACAGTGATCAAAATACGAATTCAACTACCTCACCTCAATCTTCCCAATCTTCCGTTTCTCCACCGCCGATGAGATCGATGTTCCCTCGTTTTGATCCAAAGACATCGCTCAACACACAAACTAATGATTCACAAATGCCTACCGAAACTCTCAAACCCAAGCCTAATCGCAGACCAAACCTCACACTAACTACAACCTCTGATATCGACCATGTTCTTGGGCCAAAAACTGTCCCTGCAAGCGTGTTCAACTTTCCAACAGGTGCCTTGGAGCCAGAGGAGATTCGATACTCCTCTTTCCAGGAATTGGAAATGCTTTGGGAAGCAGCCAACGGTCAAAGGCCACAGAACCCATGCGGTACAATCAACCTTCGCTTGACAAGGTATTCCATGCCCAACACTCTTTGCTGGTCAAGTCAACTTGCTAACTTCTACCCCAGAACCGGCCCAGCGACATTCGCATTCGGGAACTCCAACCAACCATTTTATACGCTGCAAACTTATTCAAATAACGAAATCGCTATTTCTCGTGGAGCACCATCAAATCCAGAAAGTGATATTCCAATCATGGGTCTGAGTCTCGAAGAGCGCCGACGCAGAGAGCATCCCAACGACGGACTCGTGGCCCTTCTCTTTTCCAGACTAGCTGCTATGCTTGCCATCGAGCAGGCAGCCGAAGTCAGCAAAGAGCATCAACTTACCCCCTCCGAGGCTGGTGAAATAGAGAAAAATGCTCTTAAACGAGCTGCCGCACAGGAGTCCTGCCGACTGTCCTGGAATCGCAATTTACGCCTTTACGAGCTTCGTCACCCATCACTGTCGAAACGACAACCGCCAGCTCTGGTTGGAGCTGCGGGCATTCCCCTCTCCCCTGTACGATCTCAGTCTTCGGGTATGCTTCATATCGCTGTATCGGCGCCTTCGAGCGACGCAGTACTTACCCAACCGCCAACGATCATTGTCACTGGACCCATCTCCATGGAGGCTGCGCAACAGGCTGCTACGGCACGAACTTCCACACTGCCCGTTACCGACTCCGACGAACCGCTGGCAGCTCTCGATCTGGCAACCCGAACTCTTTCTATTTCCCCAGCTGCAGTCATCGCGACTATTCCCTCGCTCTATGCGATTGATTCACTCGTCGCGGCAATGCTTGCGGTCGCTGTCTCTGATGAGATCACCAACCCCATTCTTGCCGACATGGAGATTGGCAGTACCCACCATTCATTTGAGTCATATACAAACAGTGAGCCTATGGTTGGAGTGCCTTACCGCGGAAGACTCGTCACGACTCTCGCCGAGCGCGAAGACTACGCGGAAAGCCTACATTTAGCATCTCAAATTGAGGATGCCAATGCAAAAGCTGTAGCCGCGGCGAAGCGGAAGAGCCTTTTCAAGTTCTGGGAACGAACTAAGCCGAGTTCCTCGTCATCTGTTGGTGGACACACGGCTAAGAAAGGCAAGAATAAAGACCAGCAAGTTGTTGTTGAAGAATTCGATCTCGAAAAATACGGTCGGTATGGCCCTGAATCATCTCGTAAAGGCGAGAAACTGCCAGGGGTTACTCGGACCATCTTGAAACTTCTGTTTTGGGGATTGGAGTTGTTCGTCAAGGGGTTAACACTTGCCGTTAAGCTCCTAGCATGGCTGCTGGTGAGGGCGACGCGCTGTGTGACAAGCGAGAAGTTCTGAGCTGGCTTCGGAACAATAGTTTGGAGTTTCTGTGTGGGATTTAATGATTGGAACGTTTTTTGTCATGGTTTTATTAGAGCGATGGATGTTTTTCTTTGGATCAGTATACCCAATGGATTGATTTTGTTTGCAATTTTTATTCTTCTTGCGCCATCACACACTTGTTTCAACTTACAACCAAGCCGAAGAGTATCTGAAATTACTGTAGGCCGAATTTGCTATTTGAGGATATGTACTCCGTATACTCATGATCTTCGTTTTTCACCCAGTCAGGTAGAATTGATATCTGGGATTTCACTTGTACGGTTGTTGCCGAGCGAGTCAGACGAACTTGGGTTGGCTCAATCTAGATAGTGAATCCCAATCTACAGACTTCCAGCCTGTTCACTGTTTGAAAAAAGCGATCGTCCGATAAATATCCTGTTATGGATTAGTACCAGGGTCCTCGTCAACGACTCGGGGGCTCTCCATATGGATTGGAATGTCTCGATCGTTCTTGAACCGGAACAACAGATCACAGTTTTGATCCCAATTCAAGCAAAGAAATTACGATTATATACATAAGTATATGTCAAATTTTTAAAAGTATCTCTCCAGTCGGTCTGAGTACTCAATCCTCGGTGTGATCACCAGAAACCTCGTCTCGTATTCCCCAATTCAGAGTTAGGTCTAGAAGCCACTGGCGCCGCCAAGCCCGACTCGTCTCCTTTATAAACCAGTAAGACCGATCTCACCAACACAAAAAGTGGGTGCTCGATGGGCAAGGCCATTAGTTTGCTTACAGGAACCTGAGGCTGACAGGGTCGGTGCCCCTGATAGCGAGACATTGGGAGATTAAAACCTTGGAATCTTGCATGGATGCTTGGGGGGGTCATCCGACTTTTACCCGATGTATATATCGTACCGGCTAGGCGTCGTATCCGTAAAGCCCGAGCCTTTTCCCTCCCCAACCCTGCATCTTTTGCGTATGACTTGAATGATGCTGCTTTGGAGACGAGCGACCGGCCTGTGCGGTCTTGCTTTTCTCCCTGTGACGTGGGCGATTACATTCCCGGGGACCGAACCGACTGCTACAGGCCATGCTGTCTTACAACCGGATTACCCTGAGCCGACTGCCGCAGTGAATTACAGGAGTGGTTCAAGTTTCCTGCGCCGTGGTGATGATGAGGATGCGTTTGTGAGCTCGTTCATTGCAGCTGAATCGAGTTTGCTCTATTTTCCGTCTGCTTCAGCAACGGTTACCTCGTGGATGCCACAAAGTGTGTGTGGGTATATTGATGGTGTTTGGGATGACTGTAAGTGACTTGGACTAGTTAATCTTTTTCTCCTATCTTATAGTCGACGTCTCTCCGACAGAAAATCTAGGTCGCTGATGTTAATTCTTTCCAGATTCATCGATTCGATGTCAGGACAACTACCAATGCGTCTTCCATACCTCCGATAGCAATTACCCCGGAATGGTAGGCTGTTGTGATGGCGGCAAACCAGAAGATTGCGCCTGGGAGACGGTCTGCTACAACAGCAGACAGGTCTCTGCAACTCCTTCAGTCTTGAATTACCCCACGAACATATTCGCCCTGTATTGTACCGAATCAGACTACCCCGACTGTCGAACATGGGTATACCCCCAGCTAGACATAACCGACTACGGCTGCCACTACACCAAGACAACTCAAACCCTAGCATTGATTGCTGTAGTGGATACTTGGGATACAAAGTCAGCTACTGGGGGTGGTCACTCGGTCACTCAGGCTGGCACCGCCACGACCACTGACTTAGAAGCCATCTATCCCACTGTCGCGGCCATAAGACCTCAGGTCGTTGATGCCAGCTGGATCGACATATATGTTTCAGGCACGGCTGCCACATCCGAGAAGGTAGACAAGGCGACTTCAGTCCCAATTTCTGGGTCACCTTCTGCCTCGGAAACTGCAACATCTGAATCAGACCTATCGTCTTCAAACTCAGTGTCAAAATCTGGAGGCTCTTCCAAGTCGACCAATACTGGTGCCATTATTGGTGGTGTAGTTGGCGGCGTCGTTGGTGCTGCTGGAATTGCAGCGGCGGGCTTTATGTTCTTCCTGCTCAAGAAGAAAAGAAAGCAAGCAGAGGCAGGAGCTTACCAACCTGGAGAAGGTAATGGGGGCACAATGCCGCTTCCCCCGCCGCCGCTTGATGATGTGGCTTTGGCTATGCCGCAGCCGATGCATGAAGTCGAGGGAACTATACCGCAGAAGTACGCAGAGGTAGACGGTTATGCGGCAGAGCACAAGTTCCCTTCGGAAGTTGTGGGCAGTGAGATCACGGGGAAAGCCTACGAGATTGATTCCAGGAACTCTGTTGCAGAATTGCCTGGTACGGATGGTGGGCTGCATAGGTAATCGTCAATGGTGATGGATGAGATCGCAATGACTTCAAGTTAATACTAGTATATACAAAAGATACCCTCTTCACAAGTTCAAGTTTAAGTTCTTATTAATTGGCATGCAGTAATTAGCAGTTTGTAGTTGACCATCATATTTCTTTATCATTTGGAATATATTAGCCGACCTCACCTGCCCAGTTCCAAGATTTCCAAAGTAACGTGTGCAACGGCCGAACCTTGAGATGATGTATTCTTGCTAGTACTCCCATGCACAGGTCTAGCATGGAGTATTCGTAGCCCTCAAGATCCAATGCGAATGCATGCCGTCTGCTGAATCTTAGCCAAGAGATAACAGGTTACCAATCCTTCCGTTGCGTCAGTCGATCATTCCTGACTAGTACTATTCTATTCATAGACGACTGGATTTGCCACATAGCTTGCTAATTGCCGGGTTTCCGGGTGTCAGTCATAAGCTGGTCAATCTCTGAATGTGTCAGTGTGAAATATTTCGCCCACGACGAATAGAAAGCCGAATGGGAAGCAATTTCTGAACACATCCAGAATCAGTTGAATACCAAACTAGGTGTTTTTCATATGCCGGCGTAATTATACAAGATAGTACTGAAGCTGGGAAGTGATTTAACTACATGTCACTTGATAATGGGAACGCCCTGCGTGTAGGTGACCGTGTTATTTAGTACATATACTATGCACAAACCCTCAACTCTCGAAATAAATTATCACAGGTATTAAAGAATTGATACCCTGCAGCTATGTCTTTCGCTTCGTGTCAGTTGTCGAGTCCTATTTTGCAGAGGTACTTGAGTGAGGTCTCCGCGAACAAGATTCCTCGGTAGGAAGGGTTACTAGGGATACTGCCAGGCACGACGAAGGGACATGGCAACTGGCACATTCTTGTGTCATTCCGCAGCGATCTGCAGGGAAGTTGTTTACGTGTAAACCGCAAAATGCACTGCACTGCACCTTGAGGCAGGGTCAGATGCCAGTTGAAACTTATCGATACAGTGGAGCGTCGTCTTCCTTCCCATTCGAGTCACTTTCCAGAATGCCTAAACGTCATAAATGCCCGAACCAGTGTTCAAATGGTTGAACTGGACTAAGGAGCCAAGGGATACAGGGCTACAGACCATTGCTTGACCTTGTTTGTTGACTTGGCGATTGTGTACTTAAAGTCGATTCCGATTCCTGGAGGCCCGTCGCCATCCTTTCCTCATACCTTTCTCTAATTTACACTATCTTTGTTAAAGATACTGGACTCTCGTTTACCTAGTATCACTTCTCCAATTTCGATCCAGAAAAAAAGAAAAGAATAGCCTCAATTTCAAGATGCGTTCCTTCATTGCTACCGCTGTCTTCGTCGCTGGCGTCACTGCCAAGATGAGCAGCGACTACTTTGATTGTGCTGTAAGTTATATTGGTACATACTACTAGCAGATTCGAATCCAGCCCTAACTCCGCCAGACCGCCGCAATGGACGGCATCGATACCTCCAAGTTCAAAGACTGCACCGATCTGAGCTCCGAGGAGTGCTTCTGCAACAACAAGGATGCCATTGAGAACCTGACCGAGTCCGCCGAAGCCGTCTGCAAGGAAGCCGGCATTGGTACGTTCTCCCTCAACCATCTTCACTACCTCCATCATCAAAACTAGTCAAAACTAACTAACCCAAACACATAGACCTCGAATCCCTCACATCCTCCCTCTGCTCCAGCGACCGCGTTTCAGCACCAGCCCGCCACGCTTCCAAGCCCATGGAGCCCGCCAACATGAAGCGCGCATATTCCCCCTCCAGCGAGACCGAACCCAAGATGCCGGAGCCCCGCGTAGTCTATGTGACCAAGACCGAGACCCACACCGCGTGTGGCTGCAAGACCACGCCCGCCCCAGCGCACATCTCGCAGATCCCCGTCGACGTTCCCGTTAGCTCTAGCATGATTGGCATGCTCGCTGCCTCTTCGCCTGTTTACTCTAACGGTGTTCTCATTCCCGCCTCCTCTTCTGTTCTCTTCGGCTCTTCGGCTTCTGCTGCTACTCCTTCCCCCAGTGGTGCGGATCCTAACCGCTTCTCTCCCTTCCAGGGTGCTGCGCCTCAGGTTAGCGCTGCCCACGGTGGTATTGCTGCCCTTGGTGTTGCGGCTGTCATGGGTCTGATGATTGCTCTGTAAGAGGTTGATTCGTTGCGTGGAGTTGGGGATGGTTTATGCTTCTTGTCTTTTGTCTTCTGTTTTCCCAAGTAATAGGGCTTCCTTCTTTCTTTTGTCCCGGATCTTTACCGGCGTCTTTTGTACTCGAACAGATTATTTAAAACATCGAAATTGTAATGATCAATGAAATATCGTATCTTATTCCATGAATTGTCATGTTTCGAATCCTTCGTAAGAATAAACCATATTTAACATATACTCATCTTAGACTCATCAATTGCCCCGATAAACTTCCTAGCTCCACCAAGCGGAGACGAATATCAGGGCAAGTTCGCAACTCCCATATCCCAACGATCTGCAGTATTCTAGTCTTAGGCATGAATTGCCTGTTGCACTTTGGGATACAACTGCACCAGCTTGTAGTATATCTCCGGATGATCGTTAATCATGACCTGGGGATCCCAGCCCATAGCAACAAAGATGGTCTCAACACCACTTCCAATGGGCGTCATGAAGACTTGGCAGACCTGCAGTCCAATCAAGAAAGCAAAAGCCATGATCACCGCAGTGAAGTCCCCGTCATTGTTGTAGGCAGGCTTAGTGAACTGCAGATACAGATAGGCCAGCAAGGCACACACATAGGCCACAAATGTTGAACCCATAGTCAACACTGGCCCGATCAGACAATCCTGGACCAAAGCATCGATACCACGATCACGCATCATTTTCCAAGTATCCTTTGCGGCAGGAACATAGGCTTTCCCGTACAGTGCGATGTGGCAAAATGCGTAGCGATTGAATAATGTGACAAGCCAGTCCAAGAGCGAGATAAAGCAGCCCAAGACCCAAAACAATATACTGCCAACCATGCTTCCCTGGCTGGCTTCTTGGCGTTGTGCAACGGAGCATGCTTGGCGCAGCATCTGGATAAAAGCAATGATCAAGCTACCCAAACTGATGCTTCCGAAAGAGTAAGTGGTCGCCCGTCGGAACGCACCACGGGTCGAACCCTTGGGCATACCATTGGCCGACTTGCTCCAAAAATACCACGATCCATAAAGACCGGCGATGGTGGTGTGCACGGTGTTCTTGATCCACTCACTGAACCAGTACATAGCGAAAGTGACGTACACAACCAACCCAATAACTTTGGCGTTACTACAGCCGCCGTTTGCGCAGGATGGATTTACACCCTTTGAATCTGGTTCATAGGCGACGTAAATTGAGACGAGAGTCACTGAGAACCAGGCGGAGAAAGCAACTGTTACAAGTCCGCCTAGCGCACTGACGAGGAAGACATGGCCGTAGTTTCGCGCAACGTCCATGGTGGTCTGCAACATGAAGGCCGTGAATGGGATTCGCGGGATCCAGCTGATGAAGCATATGATGGCAAAGACACCGAAAAGAAGGAATACTATTCCACCGCCATACTGCTTGCGAGCAATGTAGTAGATACCAGTTGCTAGCGCAAAGACGATGTTCAGGATGCCGGTTACCCAGATAAAAGTCTTGGTGAAATAGCGTGCGCCCATGAAGTATGCCAATGAAAGAACGAGGGCGACCACGAGGACGAAGATGAAGAGAACTAACGTATTGGTGTTGAGGGAGAAGTCATTGGCCGCACCGTAGATGCCACCTCCGCTGAACCCTTTGTTTGTGGCATACTTGTGAATGGTGATTCCCGATACTGCGACGTATCCGAGGAAGACAGCAATCAACTGGAGTGGGGAAATTATTTGGTTAGCTGGGGTCATTGATTTTGGGGTTACCTCGGGAGTGGAGAACCAACCAGCAGTCCTGCCCAAAGATCATTGTACTTTGGCTTCTCGATCTTGAATGCCTGGTCGAAGGTGGTGTATGGGGGAGGGGGATTTTCGGGATATTGGGCCGGCGGAGGCTTCGACTCTGGAGGCTGTTGATAGTTGGGTTGTTGGTAATTTGGCTGTGGATAGTTTGGCTGCTGCTGCTGCTGATAGCCATTTTGTTGATAGTTCGGCTGAGCCCGCGGGTCAAAGCCCTGATTTTGGTCGTAATAACTAGCCGCTTGACCACTCATGACTGCATGCTCCGTGTAAGGGCGGATGATCAGAAGAATGCTGGTAGTAAAGGAAAATTCGGGGAATTAGAAAATTGAAAGCAAGGAGCTGAAAGCTGAGAGCTGGTTTCCTTTTGAATTCCGCATGGGCAGGTGCATGACGACACGAACCAAGAAAGAGAGGAAGGAGCGATCACCGTCGATCGAGAAGGAAAGAACGATCGACCAATCCTGGACCCTGCCAAGCCCCCACGGTTCCTCTAGTTCTTTTAGTCCTTTTAGTTCCTTAGCTAGTCAGCTAGTAGTCCCGCTCAGCCCTGTAGGGAGATGCTTCACTCAGAGAAATTCTTCCCACAAAATTGGGTTCAATTATGAGTGCCGAGACTCCAAGTAGCGCTGCCTGCTTGGCGTGGCATTGATATGTATGTACAGTACATGTGCAGAAATGAATATGCGTCTATGATGCGAGTTCCCCCCTTTTCCCAATCATTCCCTCCCCCCAGTTCCTGAATTAGACGCCGCCCAAAAAAAAGATAGAAATGCAAGGATGCCCCCCGTTCTCGCGGGTTGCTCTGTCGAAACCCGACAAAGACCGATTATGATTACAGATATTAATGGCAGGCCAACGGGGCTAACGGAATGCATGCTGCTTGAGTTGACGCCAGGAGTGCACTACCCGTTCCTCCACGCGGGGTGTCTGGTTGCGAGAACGGACTGTGAAATCGTCGGTCGCCGATGGGATCTGGCCCTTGCTGAAAGCGACCGACCGGCGAAGCTTTTCTTGTCGAACGGCCACCCGGCGTGAAGCGCGCAGCTCTTCAATTCGGCCCTGGCCAACACGGTTCTTTCGAACGAAACACTCATCGAGTAGGGTGTTGGCATCCAAAAGCTTCTTGGGGACGGTTTGTACCACCTGGAAGACCTCCATGGGGTCGGAAACAGCGAGAATATCGCGCTCGCATGCCTTGAAGATGGCGAGTGAGACGCGGAAAAATGTTTTCGAGCCCTCATAGAAGAAGATGTCCCAGACTCGTAGTGTGGTCTCCAAAGGTAAAGTCCCAATGAAAACTGACATAAGCCAGTTGGTGAGTCCTAAAGTGATATCCGGTAGGCGGGAATTCACAGTGAGTGGTGGCAGTTTGCCCCTCGTGGGCGGCGCTCCTTCCATACTGGCAATCTTGGAATAGATGCCCGGCATAGAGTCCCGTAAGAGAACCATCAAAATCCAAAGGTCGATATTCGCGCCCTCGAGACTGATCTCATGCGTTCCTGGGAGGTAAACCGAGGTCACGATATGCAGCATCCAGAACGCCTTCTCCTCCGGGAGGAAAAGGAGAAACATGCCCGTGATGAAATTCAACGATTGTGTGTAGCCAACCTTGGGGTTGTGAAGCGAAAAAGCATACAGTACCCGGCGTAGGGATTGAATCATCGACGTCTCCATGGTGTCATTCTGATATTGGGGATTACTACTTCCAGAGTTTCCGGCAGCATCAGTCATGTCTGGTTTGAAGTGGAGGTTATCCGGAAAGGTACGATGAAGATCCCGCTCAATGTGCTCTTTATCATCGTTGCTAGGTGAAGCCATGACCTTCTCGACAAGTTGGTCATATAAACCAAGATTGCGGTTCAAGAGCTCGTACCCGCCAGCATACCAGAACCAAGCCGCACCTCGAAACTCCGAAGGGATGCCCTTTCGTACAAAACGCTTCATTTTGTTGGACTTTGCCGGAAAAGTAGTGACATCGGCAGTTGGCAACCCATTCTCTTTCATGACGTCGTGCCATTTGGCGCGCCGTTGGGCCGCATAGTTGGAGTAGGGACCTTTCCAGGCTTCGTATTGTTCCAAGGTGACGTATTGTGTCGCTTTGCGAAAGCCATAGTCATCCCGCGTGTCAGTTCCAGAACTGAGCGGAGGAGGGACAGGACCGGGTATTGTAATTTTGGACGGCTGTCGCTGACGAGGCGACTGGGGAGTAGGTGATGATTGGAATTGAGGTGGTGGAGGTGGAGGTGGTGATGGCGGCTGAGGCGGGAGTGATGGTGACGTAGGCGCTGCTTCGGGAACCACAACCTCTGGATGAGCTTCCTCGAATTGTACCTGTTCCAATGGATTGGGCATTGGCCACGGCGTTTCTGGTGGAGATTCTACAACCACGGGATCCAGGGCACTGCGCCCGAGAAGATAGAAGTCGGATGGTATATGTTCCAATGGGGCAGGTTCCGAGAACTCCGTTGGTGGTAGGGGAGGGATAGGCGGAATATCGTCCAGCGATGTCCGAATTGGAGGAGGGGGCTCTTCAAAAGTCGTATCCCGCGATGGTGGAGGGGTGATCGATGGCGCCTTGCTATCTGCCCGAGACTTTGGCGAGGCGGGCTCTTCTGTCACATCACTGAAGCCGTCAAGGTACATGGAGATCGCATCTTCCACGCTCATGCCTTCGTCCATTCCATAGGGAGCGCAGGGTGTGTCGGGCGATAGATCCGTGATGGAGCTGCTCTTCGTGAGTACACTGCTACGCTCAGTGCCACTCGTTTGTTCAATGCTAGACCGTGAAGTGAAATTGGAGTTGACACTAGACCGGGGAGCATCATCATCGGCCGGGCCATTCGAAGGGAAACGGGGCAGCGGCAGGCCATGGGCATTGACATGGACGTCTTGTCGGCGGTCCGGCGATTCCTGCGTCCTGGGCCGTCTGTTATGCAATCGGGAAGTTGACATTGAAATGCGTAGACCACCCCTCGGCGGCGGAGCCTTTCGGTGGTTGGGCCGGTCGACATCGCTATCGTGAGGATACCATTTCGGGGGTTCGGGGGGTGG